>PITA01006846.1:52310-96695 GCA_004023965.1 Spilogale gracilis
TCTTTGGGGTAAATACCCAGTGTCGTCTGCCATCTTGAACTGTATCCTGGTTACTGTTTTCCAGGATTTTCTTTCTTTTTTTTTTTTTTTTAAGATTTTATTTATTTGACAGAGAGAAACACAGCGAGAGAGGGAATACAAGCCGGGGGAGTGAGAGAGGGAGAAGCAGGCTTCCCGCTGAGCAGGGAGCCCGATGTGGGACTCGATCCCGGGTCTCCGGGATCATGACCTGAGCTGAAGGCAGTCGCTTAATGACTGAGCCACCCAGGCGCCCCTAGGATTTTCTTTTTTAAAGATTTTATTTATTTATTTGACAGAGAGAAACAGCTAGAGAGGGAACACAAGCAAGGGGAGTGTGAGGGGGAGAAGCAGGCTTCCTGCCGAGCAGGGAGCCCGATGCAGTGCTCTGCAGTGCTTGAGATCCTGGGTCTCCCAGATCATGACTGAGCTGAAGGCGGTCGCTTAATGACTGAGCCACCCAGGCGCCCCTGTTTTCCAAGATTTATTTTTTCTTCCAGCTTCTGGTGAACTGGGAAGATATTACCATCTTTCCTTCATTTGAATTCTCGGCTCTCTGTGTGCCAAACTTTCTTTCTGAATTATTTTTTGACCATAAACATTGTCCTCAAAATCTCCTCTCTTTAGTTGATTGCTCCTTGGTAATGTTAACATCTCCACTAGGGAGTTGGAGAGGTATTTTGCCAGGAGTTAAGCTGAATTAGCATTTTTTATAGCAGTGCTTGCTAGAAGTTAGAGTTAAACACAAGTTTGAATGTAATTTGTGAATTTCATTTCACTTTAGAGAAATATTACCATATATTTGATCTGAAGGATCATCTTTCAGAGCAAGACTCAGTTGAGAGAGGACAGAAATAGTTACCTATTTGCACAGCCCGTGGATACTGAGCCCTTACATCACCCTTTTCATCAACTCTCCAAAGGTTCTCTTTACCAATTTTCTCCAACTCTTCATTATGTAGATCAGCTTAGCCCCTAGAGCTTCTCTTTTTTCCATGCTCTGGATTTTGAATCATAATGATGTGAGATCCCCAATTCAGAAGAAATGAGGAGGAGGGAATTGTCTGGAGAAGCCAAGCCATAATCACAACCGTTTTCTTTTACATATGAATCTCCAGATCGTGAAGTTTCTTCACTTTTATTATTAAAAAACACCAATTTTGACCAGAAACTAGGACACTCGAGGGATTTGTGATCATTTTTTAAAAAAGATTTTATTTATTTATTTGACACAGAAAGAGAGATCAAAAGCAGGCAGAGAGGCAGGCATTGAGAGGAGGAAGCAGGCTCCCTGCTGAGCAGAGAGCCTGATGTGGGCCTCCATCCCAGGACCCTGAGATCATGACCTGAGCTGAATGAAGGCAGAGGCTTTAACCCACTGAGCCATCCAGGCGCCCTGACCATTTTGAAGAGAAAATAAATCAGCAAAATCCCTTCAAACACCTCCAGGATCTTTTTCTTTTCTTCCAATACTAAACAAATGGATGGTATCCAAATTCTCCCTGCACAAGTTGGAGAGGTTGAAAATGCCAGGTTTAAAAATGCTTCCAGGAAAGAAACGACCAGGGTTATAGATCTCTCTTCTTAATAATAAATTGTCATATTTTAAGTATGGTCACATCTCATATTTAAAAAAAATTTCTCGTGCCCTGAAAGTATTTGAGTTTAGCAGGAGAGGCTTCAACCAAAATTGGTATGATTGAGTTACCTTGTTAACTAAAAGGAAAAGATTAAACTTATTAAGAGTCATCAAGATTCTGAGACATTTTATAGTCTAGAGAAAACAGAGTTTGCCTTTTAACCTCTCCAACTTCAAATATTTTACAATGATAAAATGTCTCCCATGATTTTATTTGATTTCTTATCCACTTCTAATTATAGGAAATAATTTGAAAGCAGTGGGAATCTCATCTTCCTGACCCAAATTGGCTACATAGAAAAACTTTACCTCTTAATACTGTAGTAGACATTGTAATCCAAAGAAGCTTTCTGCAGGAGTGTTTTTTGTTTCTCCTATACTATTACTAATTTACTAAACTGAAATTAAAATCTCTTTACTGGTTGAAAAAGAAAAAAAATCTTCAAATTTCTCATAAATTAAAATGCTGACCTATATTATTAAATTAATACATATTTAATTTTGGGTTTGGAGCCTACGTTTCATTTTTCCCCCCAGTTATTCTGATAGAATTAAAAAAAATATTTTATGTATTTATTTGAGAGAGAGATGGAGACACAGAGAGAGAGAGGGACCATAAGTAGGTGGAGTGAGAGAGGGAGAAGCAGGCTTCCTGCCGAGCAGGGAGCCGCAGCTGGGACTCCATCCCTAGACTCGGGGATCAGGACCGGAACCAAAGGCAGATGCTTAACGACGGAGCCACCCAGGTGCCCCTATTCTGATATAATTGACATATAAAATGGTGTAAGCTTGAGGTGGACAACGTGATGATTTGCTATCCATATATATGAGAAATAACTACCACAATAAGGGATTTCTTTTCTTTTCCTTTTTTTTTTTTTTTTTAAGATTTTATTTATTTATTTGACAGAGTGAGAGATCACAAGTAGGCAGAGAGGCAGGCAGAGAGAGAGGAGGAAGCAGGCTCCCAGAGAGCCTGATGTGGGCCTCGATCCCAGGACTTTGAGATCATGACCTGAGCTGCAGGCAGAGGCTTTAACCCACTGAGCCACCCAGGCGCCCAAGGGACTTCTTTTCTATAAAGATGCACTAAAGAACTCACTGATAAAGGGACTACACAATTGGAGAAATTACTGTGACATCATGAACATAAACATGAAGATTTTGTAATTTCACAGCTTTCATAATTGGCACTCTAAATGTTAAAAAGTTACAGCATTTCCTTTAAAATCAGTTAACTGCCTTCCAGGGTCATGTCACCAAACACAATAGGGAAGTCTGATAGGGAGTGCTTGGAGAGGTTTATGTAAGGAGGGACAAGGCAGAGTAGAAATTATCACGCTCACTATTGATCCAAAAGGAAAGCAAGTTTCGTTTGTGAGAGAAAAAAAGCCCTTATATTTATATTAAACTTACTGTAAAATTAGATTTATTATGAACTTTAAGGGAAGGATATATATACCTGATTTCGGCCGGCAAAGGTCCAAGTTACCGTAAAAAAGGGGGGTATGCCCGCTGGAGAGAACAGCTCGTACTTCACCGTGGGATCCGGGTAAGTCGGGCGCTGAGCTGAGCACACACTGCCCTCTGGTGGCGCTCGCGGGAACGTGCCCAGCCTCCAGAACCTAAAGCAGTCAGCCGCAGTGAGGGACGCACTCCTGCATCGTTTGATATTCCTGGCTCTTCAGTGGGCTTGCAGAATGGCCTTTGGAAGCCCTCTTTTTACAGTGAAACGAAGTTTAAGAATCAGGCAAAAAATAAAAAGTAAGAAATAAAAAAGGGGTAGGCTCGGGGATAGCTGGGTTGGTTGAGTGTCTGCCCTCAGCTCAGGTCATGACCTCTGGTCAGTGGGGAGCCTGCTTCTCCCTCTGCCTGCGCTCTCTCTCTGACAAATAAATAAATCTTTTTTTTTTTTTTTTTAAGATTTTATTTATTTGACAGAGAAACACAGCCAGAGAGGGAACACAAGCAGGGGGAGTGAGAGAGGGAGAAGCAGGCTTCCTGCCGAGCAGGGAGCCCGATGTGGGACTCGATCCCCGGTCTCCAGGATCACGACCTGAGCCGAAGGCAGTGGCTTAACCAACTGAGCCACCCAGGCGTCCCCAAATAAATAAATCTTAAAAAATATATATGTGAATAGATTATTATGCAGCTCTGCTCACATCTAGGAGACAATGAGCTCACATTAAAAAAAAAGTTATACGTGGGAAGTGTTAAGAATATTCTTGCCCATTAGCTGCTCCCTTGGTTCCTGATGACCATGGAACCAGTGTACCAGCCTTTGATTGCACACCTCTGCATCTCAGTCTCACTTAGACCACTGTTCTTATGTTCTGACACATGCCACCAAACTTAATCATCATATACTATGGGTCACCTTTGTGAACGTTTACTGCCCTGCAGTGTAGGTATTACTATCATTCTGGTTTTTAAAGTAGAAGAAACAGGCTCAGAGGCCCAAGGAATCAGCTTTGGAAAGAGCAAAGTGTCATGGTGCCAAGACTGGAGAGAGAAGGGGCCAGATTTTAGAGGATCCCAAATGTTCTTTGAGCAGTAATGGGATAGAGTCAGTGTTCAAGAGAGGTTTTCCTCATAGTTCTATGGCGGATAATGTAAGTTATGACTAACTAAGAGGTCATTTTATTAGTCTGAGGGTAAGACAAGAGTGCATACAGAAAGAGGGGGATAGGTGAGAACCTAGTCAGGTAAAAGTGAGACTTTGTGATTTATTGAATGTGATGTAGTCAAGATAAATATATATATATATTTTTTATGTTATGTCTAAGCAGAGGAAACAGGCTCTCTGCCGAGCAGAGAGCCAGGTTGTGGGACTCATCCGAGGACCCTGAGATCATGACCTGAGCCAAAGGCAGAGGCTTTAACCCACTGAGCCACCCAGGCGCCCTGTTTTTTCAATCTTCTTACCAAAATTCTCATGTAGCAACTTTGACAGCTGGCCATCTCTTAACATCTTAACTTTTTTTTTTTTAAGATTTTATTTATTCATTAGAGAAATAGAGAAGAGGGGCAGAGGGAGAAGCAGGCTCCCTGAGGAGCAGGGAGCTCAATACAGGGCTGTATCCCAGGATCCTGGGAGGATCATGACCTGAGGTGAAGGCAGACACTTAACCAACCAACCCAGGTGCTCCTCTTTTAACCATTCTTACCTTTATTTGCTCTTTTTTCTGCCTCACCTTGATAGGACACTTATATTTGCAAATGTATTAAATTTGTCTAACCTGGCACTTGGGGTCTGAATATGTAGCCGGTTAGTTACCTTATTAAGGCAGATGGCTGTAGACACAGCATTTTGATCAAGTGATAACAGGATTATGCTTAGACCCAAACAGAACAAGATCTAATGCTTTCTGTGATCAGATGGGCAACTGATAATGGCCATGCTTGACTTATGGATGGATGATGGCAAGAAATGTGAGGACAAGGACATAAAACTGCAATTCTGAGCATCTTTGAGAGATGATCTGTAGTAAAAAGATAGTATTGATTCTTGGTTCTTCGTAATTTATGTGTTTTGTGATGTGTTATGTGTTAGGGCAAGACACTTGAGCAGTGTTCTCATTTATAAAATGGGTATAATACATTTAGTATAAAATGGACTATGGTAGGGGCTCATAAACGTTTATTAAGTCTGAATTTTTTATTACAACTAATTGACTATTAAGTTGAACCAAAATGGGTTATATACATAATAGCAACCAAAAACATAAGAATTAGGAAGAATTTCAGCAAGCTAAAATTTTTTTTGAATAAATGGAGACAGCTTATGTTCCTACATAAGATTAAATACAGTTAATGTCAGTTCTTATCACATTTACTTACAGTGTGAGTATAAGTTTACTTATTGTAAAACTTTTTCCCCGAAAAGTAAGGGAATACTTTTCAGATATGTAAAAGTACTTAAGAAGAACAAAGGGGGGATGTAGAAAATAGGACTCCAAAGGAGAGTAGGAGATTGGTAAGAAATAGCTCTAAAAGTATTAAAACAAAATATTTTGATAGTTAAATGAGTAAATAGGTACAAATAGCTTCAACAGTATATCCCAGAAATTAAATAATTGAAAAATGGAATCACTGTAAGTCATATTCAATTCATGAGCTTGGAATAAAACACTTTTGAAAAAACCTAAGTAGTGTCTCAACTCATTGCTGGATACTGCTATAAAAAACAAATATTAAATTAGGAAAAAGTTTATTATTGAATGAGTGATTAAATTTTGAAGAGATAGAAGAGTCCACAAAGATAAACATGAAGAGATTTGATTGAGGAAAAATTAAAAGCTTTTGTAAGTTAAACAAAAAGCCTCTGACCAAAATAACAAAGCAAATTTTTTTTTAAAGCTATGAATTTTTTTGAAAGGATTTTATTTATTTATTTGAGAGAGATATCCTAAGTAGGCAGAGAGAGAGAAGGAAGTAGGCTCCCTGCTGAGCAGAGAGCCCGATGTGGGCCTCAATCCCAGGACCCTGAGATCATGACCTGAGCCGAAAGCAGACGCTTTAACCCACTGAGCCAACCAGGCGCACTAAAAAAGCAAATATTAAGGAAAAAAATTATAGCCCAAATGATACAGTATCAGTATTAATAATTCAAGGCCTGCACAAATAGAAAAAACAATTTGCTTGAGTTTATTATTTTGGCACACTGAAGATCTATATAAATAAGTTTGTCAAGTTTAACAAATTCACTCATAAAAACTGATAAAAGTATGGATTTCTAGGTAATTACTTCTTATCTGAAGATAACTATCTGCAGTAAAAATGAACCAACAGTAATTAAGGGCAAAGACTAAATGGATCAACTTTGGTCATTTCAAGTGGAATGGGGTGCCTGGGTGGCTCAGTCAGTTAAGCATCCAGCTCAGGTCATGATCTCAGGGTCCTGGGATTGAGCCCTGCTTTGGACTCCATGTTCAGTGGGGACTCTGCTTGAATTCTTCTCTCCCCTTCCCTTTGCCATTCCCCCAGCTCACTCTCTCAAGTAAATAAATATTCTTAAAAAAACCCAAACACGTGAAACAATTTTTATGGCCACTTTTAAGAGGCACACATCTATGTTATATCTGTTCTGGGCTAGAGTATTAGCCTTTATCAAGCTGACCAAAGGGAAATAAAAAAATTTCGTGGTAGAGTAAAAGGTTTCAAGAAATACCAGGGGAGGGCATCTGGGTGGCTCCATGAGTAAGATCAGGTCATGATCTCAGAGTCCTGGGATGGAGCCCCATATCGGGCTCCCTGCTCCGTGGGGATCTGCCTTTCCCTTCCCTGTGCTTGTGTTCTTGCTTTTGCTATCTCTCTGTCAAATGAATAAATAAAATCTTAAAAAAAAAAAAAAGAACTACCAGGGGAGCGTATATTTGTTAACAGAGCTAATAATATAGCCAAAGTTTATTTTGCTCCTAATTTCAATATGGCTATTAAATAAATTACCAAACAGACCAAAATTCTTCCTCTTCTTTTTGCCCTCCCATATCCTACAAGAAAATAAGTACCCCAAATAAGCAAGCCCTGAATAAATGATAGTGGTCAACAGATTAGTTAATTGGCAAATAATGGAATGAAATAAATACGGTCCTTTAGAAAAAGATTTTTATTTTTTTTGGCACACAGACATAAAAATGACATTTTTTTACTAGAGCAGTTGAAGACGTACTGGAAATGGATTACAGTTCACAGGTTATAATGTCCACAGATATGATGACAGGTCTCATGTTTCCTCAACTAACTTTGAAACTTACTAAATTATCACAGCATACTGGTTATACTGGTAAACTTACTTCTCATGTTAAAGAGTATGGTTGATCTGGATTAGTGAAGAACCTAGGCATAGAACCATCATCAAAATGAATTATAATGGTATCTTATCCAACATCACTCAGGAATGAGCATTTTATTTAACTGTTCTTCAAATGACATTTATCCCTCTAAAGTCTAAAACTGTTATTTTGACTACCTTTGATGAAATAATGTCTAACATGCTTTCTTAAACTTTAAAATAGACCATGCAGATAATCACAATATTCTTTCCCTAATATTCCTCATTGGAATATCAACCACTTAATTTTCTAGTACAACATGATATCCTTAAAAATTACTGAGGTGGGTAATTGCCCTACAACCCCAAATGCCAATGTTTTAGAAATTATCAACTTTTTATCTACTTATCTATCCATCCATCCATCCATCCCATTTAACTATCAGCTATTACTTGATTTCATTAAATACACTGGTTTTCAGTTATTTTTCTTACCACCTTTAATATGAGAAGTTAAGGTAGAACAACATAGCTGCACAAAGCCTTTGATGACTAATAGTTCACTCCCTCAAGGAAGCTCCTTCCTTATAACTGCAAAGGTTAGAGACATTTATACATGGAGCAATGAATAAGGAGGGGACATTTGGAAACCATGCGTTTATAGATAATGATCAGATGACTGTCATAACTGTCCTTAAATTTGTAGGATTTAATCTGCTTTAGGCTGGGAAACCAAAAAAGTAGGCCAGTTAAAACTATTTCTAAAGTAGGTTCAGCTTTGAGGAAGGGTGTGCAGTACACATGAAGCTGCAAGAGCTTTTGAATGTGGGAATTTGACATCTTAAATATTCATATATTTTTGCTACCTAGAAGTTTTAGTTTCCCGGCTTTTCTTATTTTTATTTCTTAGCATACTGAAGATGATTGGGTATGTCACCGTTAATGGATAAAAGTGTTATAGTACCATTATTTTATTAACTATAAATATGCCAATGAATAATATTAAATAGCAATGAAAGGATTTTTGCAACTATTTTCTTTCAACTAAAAGTACAGTGATCTCACTTAAGTGAGAAAAAAACAGTAAAATGATAAAAACATTCCATCTAGAGAATAAGTATTATTCAAAGATATTAACTCATATAAATGTTAAAAACCTTTTTCCTTTTATGACTTTTCAGAATTAAGGTCATGAAACACTTTTTAAATGATTCTACTGAATTCGAGATAACTACTCAATTAATATATTTATATTATATTAAGATTGTCCTCAATGCTAAGCTTGTGAATGCAGGTTTCAATTAATAGGAAACCAGCATCTACTATGACCCATCAATACACTTTTACACACAAACTAAAAATAAGCTTTAGAAAAATTAATTTATCATGTTCTTCAAAGTTCTCATAAATATGACCAACAATGTGCATTTTGAGAATGTGAACTATCTCACAGTAGGAAATGGGAGCTCAAGATTAATTTTATGAAATTGTTTTTAGGAAATAATTTCTTAAATGCTTGTGTTTTTTTCATACATCCTATGTATGCATTAGTAACATAAGAAAGTTATGGCATTATATTAAAAACATATTAATATATTAGTGAAATAAAAACTGTGACACAATAAACATCTGTGCTCCATTTCTGAATATAACATTGTAGATAGAGACTTCTGTGATTCAATATTTAGTTACTATTTATCAAATGCAGTGTGGAAGGTGCTAGGAATAATACAGTAAAAGGTGAGAGAGCATTAGTTAACTAGAGCATATTTAGTATGTATTATTACTAAAGAAAATATAATACCACAATTTGAAGATACTTTTCCATTTCTTTCATTAATATATTCTATTTCATTTTTACTTATGTACATTAGATTACATGATTTTTCTTTTTTGAAACTCTGGATCAAACTCTTTATTTGTAGGCATTTCAAGAATACTTCCTGAATTCAAAAGAAAAACATCCTATTGGTTATGATAGTTTTTCTTTTTGATTCAATTCAAAAGCTATCTCTGTACATTAAAAACAAAACAAAACAAAAGAAAGACCAGTGCTTTCGAAGTCTTACCTAACTGAGTATCAATATCCTATGAGTAAGATTTTTAAAATGACTCAAGCCTGTGCATAAAGTATTTATATTATACTTTGACCTTGCATTCCATAATATAAGTGATTGCATACTTAATACATATCCATGAATCAACTATAAGTCATAAAGTGTTTCAAGAACAGTAGCGATTGACCAGGCTTGTGTTTCACAGCTGAAAGGACAGTATTGGCCATTCTCATTGGTCAGTTCAGGAAGTCCTTTCCAAGGGGATCTTAAAAAGAGAAAAGATATTTTATGAGATGTAATATAACACGTATCTTTTGTTTGGATCAACAAAATAGGCAATACACTTGGTGCTTTTTCTTCTGGTATAGAAAAACAATCATATATAGTCATTTGCTACAAAATAAGACAGGATATCCTTACAATATATGTATAAAGAATTTAGATTGAGATTATTCTTTGAGGGGTGCCTGGGTGTCTCAGTCGTTTAAGTGTCTGCCTTCAGCTCAGGTCATGATCCCAGGGTCCTGGGATCCAGCCCCACAACAGCTCCCTGCTGGGCAAGGAGTCTGCTTCTCTTTTTCCCTAGGCCCCTCACCCAGCTCCTGCTCATCCGCTTTCTCTCTCTCTCTCTCTCTCTCAAGTAAATAAATAAAATCTTAAAAAAAAAAAAAATCTGGGAGAGATCCTTCCCTAGCAACTTCAGAGGATGTATAACCCTGCCAACACCTTGATTTCAAATGTCTGGCCTCTAGAACTGGGAGACAATAAGAAAATATTTAAGCTATTCAGTTTATAGTGCTTTGTTACAGCAACTCTAGCAAATCAATATAGTACTAAAGTTAAGAGACAAAACAAGCTTACAGAACCAATGACATGCTGCTCATAATTATATGTGGAACTAGAACATAGAACATATCCATACTGGTAGAAAGAATTTTTCTTTCCCTTCCTTTCTGAAAAATCAATTCCTCAAGTCATCAGGTGGGACAAAGAAGGTTGGTGACCAGAGTTGGGGAGGAGAGGATAGCAGGGACAGCAGAGGGTGGGAGGGGTATGAAGAGAGTTCACACCAAAGGTGGGGTCCCAGAACCTGGGTGGTTCAAGGAGGGCATCCACACATAAGTGTGGCCTACTATGGGCTTGTCAGGCCCAAGAAGGTTGAAGAGGTCATACCAAGAGCCAGAAAAGGGTGAATTGAGTCCATATGGTAATGAAAGCAGAGTATGGGGAGTAGCTTACTCACTGTTGGAAAGGGAATTACAAACATGAAAAGGGAGGAAAAATAAAATTAAATACTGAGTGGAACTGGTGTGAATGTAGGTTTTCAATATAAAGAGATGGATAAATATACAGATATATAGATCTATCTCTTTATCTGTCTATGTATATTTCCTAGGTCTATCTATTGGAAGGCACAGTAACAATTCTCCAAGAGCACTGAATATACCCAAGTATTTAGTTCTGGGCTTTTATTTTTTTTAATGCATGTTTACATGTACATATTTACTTACTTTTAAATAATTTATGTTTTTGTATACCTGGGTGGCTCGGTCAGTTGAGTGTCTCCCTTTCGCTGAAGTCATGAAGCACTCCCTGCTCAGCAGGAAGTCTGCTTCTTCCTCTTTCTCTACCTGCCACTCTCCCCCTACTTGTGGTGTCTCTCTCCCTATCTCTTTGTGTGAAATAAATATAAAAATTAAAAAAAATAATTTTTTTTAAAGTAATCTATATCCAGTGTGGGCTTTGGACTCACCACCCCAAGATTAAGAGTCACATACTCTATTGACTGAGCCAGCCAAGTGCCCCTGGATCTGGGCTTTTAAATAATGTTCTTCACATACAACAAATAAACAAACAAAAAAGTAAACAGACCAGGGATAGAGAATTGCCCACCTAGGCTGGGGCAGGAAAAGCAAAAGATGAGCTTAAAACATTTTATTGGGTCAGAAAGCAAAGGTCTTCCACTTCTGACAAGCATGGTATAGTCCAGACAGTATTTCCCTCCTGCCTGAAACAATCAAAGTACTGGACAAGGAATATGAAGCAATGATCTTCAAGATACTGGATATCAGGCTACAAAGAACAGTGATCCATAAGAAATGAGAAAAAAATGAAGGAAGCCCTATGACTACCATATCTTACTACCTGGAGGGAGTTTCCAGGATTTGTGACAGGGAAGGGAATACAGGCAGAGCGTGGCAGTGTCCTTGAGTTGAAGAAATGACACTGACAGTCCAGGAAAAACAAGGCAGAATTTTCAGGACAGAGTACTAAAAAGGAGAGAACTCTTGAGATATGCAGAGGGTCCCACTCAAGTATTCACCTAACGATCAGTCAACACACAAGAGGAAACTAATGAAAGATGGGAAAGAACCTCCTGAAAGAATTAAAGTAGTACCTGACATTTACACAGGGTCAGGAACAGGGCTTATTTCCACCAGCCAGGTTTGAAGACTTAATAATTTTAGGGATATGGGACAGAGAACTCAGACGGGCCATGACTCATTAGTGGAGAATAATTAACCCCTTACTAAATGCTGCTCTGGCCAGGCCCAACAAAGCTTAAAATCAGGGGTGCCTGGGCAGATCAGTCGGTTAAGCATCTGCCTTTGGCTCAGGTCATGGTCACAGAATCCTGGGATCAGGCCCTGCCTCGGGCTCCCTGCTAAGTGGATAGCTGCTTCCTCCTCTCTCTCTCTGCTGCTGCCCCTGCTGTGTCCTCTCTCTCTCCTTCTGTCAAATAAAATTAAAAAAAATTTTTTTTAAAAGCTTAAAATCAAAACCTGAAAGGATCAGACTGCTTCCACATAATTTAACTGCATTCCAAAACAAAGTTCAAGAATATTTATAGAAATACAAAAAAAATCTAATACCAAGCAAGGTAAAATTCATAGCTGGCATTCAATAAGACACTAGCAGGTAAAGAAGAGGATAATACAACATGTAAGAAGAGAATAATCATTAAGTGAAACTAACCCAGATATCAATTAGCAGACAAAGACATTAAAATAGTTACTGGAATTGTATTCTACATTCAAAATATTCAGCAGAGACATGGAAGATATAAAAAAGACAAATCAAACTTCAAAAGATCAAACTATAATGTACAAAATAAAAAATATGCTTAATGGAAATAGTGGCAGATTAGATATAAGGATGATAGCAGATTTCCTGTCAAAACAATGTAACACTTCAATGCACTGAAAGAAAAAACTTATCAACCTTTAATTCTGTGCACAACAAAAATATCCTTCAAAAATAAAGGCAAAAAAAAAAAAGACATTTCTGACAACATATGAGTTTGAAGAATTTATCCTGAGCAGGCTTGCAACATAAGACATGATAGAGGAATTCCTTAGGCAAAAGAAAATTATACCAGATGGAAACAGAGATAGTCACAAACAGATGAACACTGAAATGGCAACTATGTGAGTAGTTATACAAGACTTTTTCTGTATTTAAATATCTTAAAAAATAACTGATGGCATAAACAAAAAGTAATAACAATGTTGTGGGGAAACTATAACTTATGCAGAGCAAAACAGATCACAATAATAGCACAAAAGACTGGAAGGGAGAAATGGAACTATACTATTTTAAGATTCTTATTCTATGCTTGAAGGTAAACTATGATAAGTTAAAGTTATAAGCTTTATAAAATTATAAAGTTTATAAAGTTATAAACTATATAAAGCAACCATTTAAAAAAGTAGCAAATTAGCCAAGAAAGGAAATAACATAGAATAAATATATACTGAATAATAAGTATCCTGTCCAAAAGAAGCAGAAAAAGAGGAAGAAGCTAACAGAAAATAGAATAAACAACAAAAAAATAGATTTATACTTAACCCTATAAATAATCTCATTAAGTGTAAAGGGTCTAAACTTTCCAAATAAAAGTTAGAGATTGTCAAGCTGCATAAAAAAAAGCAAGACCATCGTTATATGCTGTTATGTACAAGAAATCTACCTTAAACATAAAAACACAAATAGGTTAAAAGTAAAAAATGAAAAAATATACACCATAGTAATAATGAAAAAATCTGAAGTGCTTATATTAATATCAAAGTAAATTCTGAACCAAAGTTCTCTTGCCAGTGATAAAGAAGGTCATTTCATAATAAGAGGGTCAATTCATGAAAAGAACAAAATAATCCTCAATGCTTATGCTTCTAATAAGTTTTCAAAATACCTGAAGCAAAATATGATACAGCTGCAAGGAGAAATAAACATCCATAATAATGGTAGGAGATGTCAATACTCTTCTGTAGATAATTTATTGAACAATTAGACAGAAATTAAGTACATTGTACAACACGATCAAACAACTTGACCTAGTTGACATTTAGAGAACATTCTACCCAAGGACAGGAGAATACACATATTCCCCAACCCCTGCCTCCCCCAACACCGGCCACTGGAAAACAGATTAGTAACCTCAGTAGAACATATTCTGAGCCTTAAAACAAGTATCAATACGTTTAGAAGGATTAGGGTCATATAAAGTATATATTCTGACTACAGTGGAATTAACTTTGAACCAGTAACAGAAACACCTCTGGAAAATTCCTCAATATCTGAAAGCTAAATAACACCTTTCTAAATAACCAATGGGTCCAAGAAGAATCAAAGGGGAAAGTAGAAAGTATTTTCAACTGAATGAAAATAAAAACACAACAACTCAGATTTTGTGGGATATTGCTGATTTAGTCTTTAATGGGCAATTTATAGTATTAAGTCCCTTATTAGATAGGAAGAAAGGTCTTTAAGTCAATGAACTCAATTTCTACCTTAAACTAGACAAAGACAAACAAATTAAACCTAAGGTAAGCAGAAGAAGAGAATAATGAAGAGCAGGGTAGAAATCAGTAAAACAAAAGCCAGAAAAACAATTGAAAAAAATCAATAAAGCCAAAAATTGTTTCTTTAGAAGAACAATAAAATGGATAAACTTCGTAGTCAGGCAGAATGGGGAAAAAAAGAATAAATACAACTTATCAATATCAAGAATGAGAATGTTAAAAAAAAAGAATGATAATGTTGACATTGCTACAGATTCCATAGATAATTAAAAGAGTAATAATTCACTTTAGATAAAACTGTATCTTGAATTATGGCAAGTATTTATGAAGTACCTTTTCATTTAATCATGACAGCAAATAATGAGATATCATAATACAGAGGAAGAAATTTATTTCAGAGAGTTGAAGTAATTTGCTCAAGGTCACAGATAAAGTGAGTAACAAGGACAAAATCTGAAATCCAGTCTGGACCCAAAGCTCCTACCTGAAGCTACTATGCTATCAAAAGAAGCTATTAGGAAATGGTAAGAAATAAAAAAAGAAAGGTACTTTGAGAAAAAACTGCAGAAAGTAAGGAATTTGGATTTCATTTTGTAGGCAGTGGGGAATTACTGAAGGTTTTTAAACATAAGGCTGAAATTGTGAGAGTTATATTTCAACCAAATTAATCTTGTTTGAGGTAATATGACAAGATGGAGAGAGAGGGGAGATTGAAGGTATGGAGGCTATTGCCCAGTTCAGAGAAAAGGTTCTGAGTTACAAGTTAGGCAGCAGCAAGAGCGAAGAAGATGAGCTGTTAGAAGGCAGTATATAGCAGAATCAAGCCTCGACAACTGTCTGGATGTTCTGGAGAAGGAATGAGGTAAAATTAAAGAGTAACTGGGATATTTGAGCTTATAGAACATGCATAATGGTCATACTGTAACAGCAGGGGAAGAAAATCATGTATGTAGGAGAAGATAAGTGAGGGCAGAAAGACATCCAAGGTAAGAAGTGTATCAGGTTGTTGAAAAGTAATAGTGGAGCTTATAAAAGAATTCAAAATTTGCTAGAGAATGAAGACATGGGATAGATGAAATATAACAGGAGAATATGCAGGTTAAAAAAAAAAAAGATTAAGGACAGATTTTTGGAGAGTAAACATAGGTGCCAGAAAGAAAAGCCAGAAAAACAGTAAAGTGAGACAATACTGTTAGTAGTTAAAGCCCAGCCTGTGAAGCAGGTTGCTTGGACTTTAGTAACAGCTCTAGCAGATTACTTGCCATTTGACTTTGTAGAAATTACTTAACTTTCTTAGCTTCATTTATAAAATGGAGGTAACTAATAATAGCTCATAGCTAAGTTAGTATCCTGCCCACATGGCTTGTACTAACATATTAATCTTCAAAACAATCCCAGTACATCCATCATACAGATGAGGAATCAGGCCCAAAGAAGTCAAATTAACCTGCCTATGGTGACATACCTAGAGAGTGGAGAAGGGAATAATAACAATAATAGGATAATCATAGTTTTTTTGGATTAAATGAGTAATGTCATATAAATGCATTTAGAACAATGCCTGGAACACAGTAAGTACTCAATAAATATTATTTCTTCTTATTATAATTGTTATTAGCATGAGGTAAACAAGGGAGACCAAATACTGTGGATGGTATAAGGTTTTTTTATGAAAAGAAGAAAGCAACAATGTCAAATACTATAGGCAGATCAAAGAAGAGAACTGAAAGGAGGCCATGGGATCTGGGAACAAGAAAGGATCTTGTTGAAGGGGTGCCTGCGTCGTTCAGTTGGTTGAGCATCTAACTCTTGGATTTGGTTCAGGTCAAGATCTCAGGGTTGTGAGTTCGAGCCCCGCCTTGAGCTCAGTGTGGCGTCTGCTTGTCCCTCTCTGCCTAAAATAAATGAAATCTTTAAAAAGAAAAAAAAAAAGGAAAAGAAAGGTTCTTGTTGGGTGACTTCACCAGAGTGGTGAGGGCAAAACAAAAGCCAGACTGAGGGAGGTAATGACTGAGGTGGTCAGAAAGCAAAAGGAAGGAGGCTACTCCTATAGGAAGTGTGCTGAGAAGAAAACAAAGCTAGGACACAGCTAGAGGTAGGAACAATATGAATGCACTTTATTTTAGGATGGGCTGACAAATTTCTTTCTAGCTTAAGAAGGAAGAATCAAGTGGAATAGGAAAGGAAAGAAAGGATAATTAGTAGAGCAGCTACTCTACTAGTTGGGATGGGATCACAGGTAAAGTAGAAGAGTGATGCCTGCAGTGCAAGATGTTCTTACTTCTCATGGACAAAAGAAAGAAAGAGAAAATAAATGCAAACAATGATAAATACTGTGGGGCAATAAAGGATAGAATATAAGAATGTTCATATCACATACAATCAGACTCAATTTCTAGATGAGGTACATCTATGGCAGGGTTGGGTTTTCTGTGATTACATTCAAACAATAAAAACAAATTTTGAAAAAAAAGAAAACAGTATTCATGGTCATAGGTGGCAGCCCTTCATGTTCATATAATAGAGGAGATAAAATTTATGCTGTTTATGCATATTCTGAGCAATAAGCTGTACATATACAGGTATACCTTGTTTTATTGTGCTTTGCTTTCCTGCACTTCACAGACACTGCATTTTTTAGGAACTAAAGATTTGTGGCAACCCAGCATCAAGCAAGTTCATTATAGGCACCATTTTTCCAACAACGTTTGCTCACTTTGTGTCTATGTAACATTTTTTCTCACAATATTCAATATTTCTCAATATTTCAAAAAATTTTTTTAAAGATTTTATTTATTTATTTGACAAAGAGGGATTACAAGCAGGCAGAGGCTGGCAGAGAGAGAGGAGGAAGCAGGCTTCCAGTGAAGCAGAGAGCCCGATGCGGGCCTCGATCCCAGGACCCTGAGATCATGACCTGAGCTGAAGGCAGAGGCTTTAACCCACTGAGCCACCCAGGCACCCTCTCAATATTTCAAACTTTATTATTATTATATTTGTTATGGTGATCTGTGGTGATTATGACTTGCTGAAAGCTCAGATGATACCACTTTTTAGCAACAAAATACTTTTTAATTAAGGTATGTACATTGGTGGTTTTTTTTTAGATAAAATGCTATGACATAGTAAATAGACCACAGTATGGTGTAAATGTAATTTTGACATGCACTGGGAAACCAAATAGTTTGATTTGCTTTATTGTGATTTTTGCTTTATTGAGGTGGTCTGGAACTGAAGCCACACTGTCTCCAAGGCATGCCTATATTTAGGTTTAATTTAGAATTTGGGAAATTAGCATACCTTTGACTATATTTATATCATCTCATAAAGACACATAATTCTGACACTATAATAATTATGACAAAGGAGGTGACAAATGGGTTTGAAATAGTCAAAAACCAACCCTGATATTTTAATTATAATAAAGCATTTCTGAAAATTATTTATTGATGTATCTTTTTAAATTTATTTTTAAATTATTCTAAATAAAAAAATTGACATACCGTATATTAGTTTCAGTTATACAATATAATGATCCAGCAATTCTATACATTACACACTACTTATTAAGGTAAGTGTATTGCTAATCCTTTTCATCGATGTCACTTATCCTTCCCCCCACCTCCCCTCTGGCAACCACAAATGTCTTTAAATCAGTTCACTCAAAAGGTCTGGCCTGAGTACTTTTATTTATTTATATTTATTTTGTTTTGGCCATACCTCAGAATATCCACTGTATTTAAAAAATCAGACTATTTCACGTGTATAAATCATTCAATATCAAGTCTTCAAATTAAAATAAAATAAAATAAATAACAACCTAAAATAATTAAAGGAGGGTGAAAATTATATCATTGAACTTGTCATATTAAATAAGAGTAAAGCTTTCAAATTTCACTGGGATACCTATAGAAATGAAGTTTAAGGAGTTGTTATTTACCCAATATCTAATAAACTGACTAAAAACTAGTTATGGAAATTACATGCTCCCTGACGACTTACCTCTCAAGATGAACATAGTGTCGGGAAAGAATGTTTTTAACCAAAAACACAGTCTTGGCATTAGCCTCTGGACCCATCAATTTGGAAAAATACAATTTCGCACGAAGAAAATACCCAAGAGGCCACAGCCACTCCTAAAAAAAGATGATTTAAAAGTAAAGAAACAAAAAGAGCTGTGAATATCCTTAAAGTTATTTGAAAAATGACTTCAGCTGAAAACTTGGAAAAGTGAAGTAAAATTCTTACAGGTCCTTGATGGTAATTGAAACCTTTAGCAAGATTGTAGTTGTCATTGTCTAAGGCATTGTCATAAATTCCACAGTAAACCATATCACTGCAAAATGATCGAAATTTAGGTTAGAAAAAGATCAGTTATTACATAAGAAGCATTAGAAAGGTTTTTCAATAGCAAAAGTAAGAGATATAATAAAATTATTTTGTCTTCCAAATCTATAGAATAAACCTATCTAACCTTAAATTAGTGTATACTGGGTTTAGAATACTTTTTTTACAACCCATTTTAAATATTAATTAATTAGCTAATTAACTAATCTATAAGTAAGTTCTACGCCTGATGTAGGGCTTGAACTAAGGATCCTGAGATGAAGAGTCACATGATCTACTGACTGAGCCAGCCTGGCACCCCCAGAATACTTTAACAATGTGTTAGGAAATGATTAAATAGTTAATGGCTAATAAAAAAAAAAATTATAGGGCGCCTGTGTGGCTCAGTTGGTTGGGCGACTGCCTTCAGCTCAGGTCATGATCCCGGAGACCTGGGATCGAGTCCCACATCGGGCTCCCTGCTCGGCGGGAAGCCTGCTTCTCCCTCTCTCACTCCCCCTGCTTGTGTTCCCTCTCTGGCTGTGTTTATCTCTGTCAAATAAATAAAATCTTTTAAAAAAATTATTTATATATATATATAATGTATTCAGGTATCTTGCCTTCAAAGAGTTAGTTTGATACTAAACACTGGTTAAAGTTAATTATTTCACTAAGCTTCTAATATACTGATGATGACTAAAATACATACAAAATAATCTGAATTAATAGAAATTAAAGATAGTTTTATTATATACATGAAAGGTTAATTAAAATTGGAACAAATAAAAACCTAATTAAAATTGGTACTTATTAAATTACAAATAGCAACCAAATAGACATAGAAATTTATATATACTTATAAACAATTACAAACTTATTGCAAAGGATAATACAAAACAGTTATGTATACTCAGTTTAATAAATTATTACTTTTCTTTTTTTCTTTTAGTGAGAGATAGAACTTGTTACATGAGTAAGTTTTAACTGTGGGTTTTAGTTTTGACCAGTGGTTCTTAACACCTCCGAAATTTGGCGAATGCCTCAAAATGTAGGTAAGTATACACACAAAAAGTCTGCATCTCAAGACTGAAATGAGACACAGTAGAATAGGAAACGTCTACAAAGGTGAGGATATATATATAGAAAAGGGGCTCTGTCATATAGTGATATAGAAAGCAAGTTAATGTTGGGTATCAAGCTTTAAAGGAAAATAGCAGAAGACAAACGGGAAGGACGTTTGAAACTCAAGAAAAAGCAAAAGTGGGAAAAGAAAAGAAATATAAAATGGCACAAACACATAATCATAAAATAAAAACAAAGCCAGTTATTGGTTTAAATAAAAACAGCACGGTAATTATATAGAAAGGATGGAAATGGTTGGTGGTAAGGTAAGGAGAGACATCTTTATCTGTTATAAGAACCAAATATGTCTAATATTAAAAAAAAAACCTTCAAGAAAGAGCTGCACACACATAGTATTTAGAAATATGGAGGGAACTACTAGGAGTTAACAACTTGGAAAATAGACTGTCTCTGAGGAGACAATATGTCTATACTTCCAATGTCCATAATCATGTATTACTTTTACAATCAGAAAACAATAGGCATTAGGAAATATTTATAACATGTTAGTTTTATAAGCCTAAAACTCTTGATTACTCAACACAGGGTAAGCATTATGAACACTGATATTTAATGAAGACATAGCTGGTATTTTTAAAAACGCAGTTTGAATGCAATTTTAGAGAGTTTACTGAGAAGCAAAAATATTATGGCTGAAGCAATATAGTATCAACAACATTCTTAATAGTTATACTCCAACTTACTCTGGATCCAAAGTTTTCATGCCAAGGGGACCAAGCAATTTTTTTTCTGCAATCTCCAGAGCTTTCCATGCTTTTTCTGCAGTAAAGAGCTCAGGGGCCTAATGAATGTCAAAAACAAATATTCAAACTTTTGAAGCTTACAAAATAATTAGTTTTCACCCATAGTGGACCATAAACTATTCATAAACTTGGAAATGAGAACTGTTTAAAAATACAGTGTGGGTCAGAATTGGTTTCAAGCACAGGCGCCTAGCCAGATCTAATGCTCAGAAGCACTGTTCTTGGCCTTAGAAGGTAGACAAGCTGCTAGAGGTGATTATTTCTTTGTGTCATTTTAAGAAAGCATATGAGTTCCAAAAAGAAGTTGTCACAGCTACAATGAAGGCAGAGCACAGTTAAACATATCTAATTCATTTTTCAGAAGATTTATAATAGCTTCCCTTAGGTATATCTGGTAATCATTTTGTGCTTTTGGGGTCACAGCGAAATACAGAATGACTTGCATTCTAACAGTATGAGTAAATTTTTTTTTATAAAGATTTTTATTTATTTGACAAAGAGAGATCACAAATAGGCAGAGAGGCAGGCAGAGAAAGAGGGGGGAAGCAGGCTCCCTACTGAGCAGAGAGCCTGATGTGGGACTCGATCCCAGGACCCTGAGATCATGACCTGAGCCGAAGGCAGAGGCTTAACCCTCTGAGCCACCCAGGTGCCCCACAGCATGAGTAAATTTATGATTTTGTGATATGGAGAAGGAGAGAGAGCACTCTCTCTGGCTAAGAATCTGCATTAATTTTAATGGTTAAATGAAATCAAATGCATACTGAGCAGAAGCTAACTTTATGTACCTTTGGATTTTTTATTCTATTATAATTTATAGTGCCCTATTTAGTGCTCTTTTCGACAAGGGAGAAACAGCTAAGCAGTGATGAAAGGGCACACACCTTCTCTATTTTACTGTCCTTATAGTTTCTTTTTAGACTAAGCAGAGATAAAATAAAGGGAGTCTAGAATTCCTGGTTAGACAGAATACATTACAGCAATACCACGAAGGAAACAGAATATGAGTTGAAGCTACTCACATTAGTTCACTGGTCTAGCTTTCCAACTAGTGTACTGGTCATAGCACAGGTGTACCAAAATACCAGACCTTCAGCTTTCCAGGCAATGGGGCAGGCCTGGGGCTGACTGAAGCAGTTGGATCTGGCACAACCAACCTAATCCTAGTATTTGCTGTACAAATATAATTATTTTCTAAGTGTGCTATCATATGGAAAATGCTTCATTAGTTGTCATCTATTATTTTCTGTTTATTGATGCCCAATGTTGTAGGTTAAGGGTGGCATGCATAATGCTTTATTAATTTAGAAAGACTGTATCGAACTAGCTAGTAAATAGTATGCTTTCTGGCAAGTAAATGAATTTGAAAACAAATGGGAATAAAGAATTAAATACATTCCATCACAACGCATTTATGAAATTTGAAAGTTAACAATTCACTTACTACAACCATTGCTATGGTAAAGTTAGGCCTGAGCTGATAGTCACACCAAGGGCTGGAAGCTCCGTAACTGTCTTTGTATATGCCACGTTTGTGAACCAGATTAGGATGTTTTTCATTAGAATCTGAAGGGTCTTCTGACACATGAAACAGCTTTTCGAAGTTGGCTTCTATTTTTCTGTTCCATTCCTCATATGAGACCGTCACAACCTTTCCTGAAACAGGAGAAAAGACTTGGCACTTTAAAGCATTCGAAGAAAGCCATATATTTAGTTACAGCCAAAGAGTAATATTTAGGCAATAAATTATCCACTTTTTTTAAAAAAGATTTTATTTATTTATTTGACAGAGAGAGAGATCACAAGTAGGCAGAGAGGCAGGCAGAGAGAGAGAGAGGAGGAAGCAGGCTCCCTGCCCAGCAGAGGCCCGATACGGGCCTCGATCCCAAGGACCCTGAGATCATGACCTGAGCCGAAGGCAGAGGCTTTAACCCATTGAGCCACCCAGGCACCCCAATTATCCACTTTTTGAAAGTGGCAGGGTCTTTTGAAGGACACTAGCCTGAAATTAAAAATTATCTTTCACTGTATTACCAGAAAGGATTAGACTCCAGCAAATGATCCCTGATTTGTCTTTGTATGCTTTACATGTTTGATAAGTTACATGTATTGTGCACTTGAAATGAGGCTAGCCTGAATTGTAAAATATATACTGGATTTCAAAGAAAATACTCCTCCCGCAAAGGAATGTAAAGTAGCTCATGAATAATTTCATGTTGATTACATGATGAAATTAACATTTAGCATATATTGAGTTAATAAAATATATCATAATTAATCTCATCTATTTCTACTTTTTAAAAATGTGAATACTGGAAAATTTAAAATTATATATGTGGCTGAAAAAAATTATATATGTGGCTCAAATTATATTTCTATTAGGTAGCACAGTTCTACAAAAAGAGATGTAAAAATTTCATAAGTGTTCACAAAAATACAACTTGCTCACAGTTACCTTAAGGACAAAGAAAAGCACAATAAAGCAATAACTATGATGCTCTTCATAGTTCAGGTCAAAGTTGCTGCAAAAATACTGTTAGTCACCAGGTTTGTTACAATTTTATACTAGTAAATTAATGTTTTTTCTTTGTTCTTAATCTTAAGGGTTTTCTAATATTAGTTCATCGACTCAAAAGATGATTTTGTAGATTAAGAGTACAGACAGTATAGTCAAAGTTTCTTTTTCTTTTTCTTTTATTTTTTTATTTTTTTAAAAGATTTTCTTTATTTATTTGATAGAGAGAAACACAGCCAGAGAGGGAACACAAGCAGGGGGAGTGAGAGAGGGAGAAGCAGGCTTCCCGGTGAGCAGGGAGCCCGATGCGGGACTCGATCCTGGGTCTCCATGATCATGACCTAGGCTGAAGGCAGTTGCTTAACGAACTGAGCCACCCAGGTGCCCTCAAAGTTTCTTTTTAAATAAAATGAACAGCTTACCATGTTTTTTTACTGTGACTTCATGATAAGGAAAAATTCTTTTTTTGGATAATTCCAGCAACCAGCGGATGGCAGATTTACTCAGGCCCACAATTTCTATAGCAGACCCATCTCTAAAATTAAAATAAATTTTATTCTGTGAGCTGGAGTAATTTAAACAGTATTTAAAGGGCATTCAATAAACAATTTTGATGAATTATATGCTATAAAAACAATTATCTATAAAACCCCCTCACTTTATTGAAATGTATACTGCATATATAAGAAATCTCTCCTCTTACTATTTTGCTATTGCTTACCTTCTTAACAATTAAAAAAAGTTCTATGATGTGGAATGGTGATTATGGAGTTAAAGGGGCCGGCAGCTAGAAAAGGTAGGGGTAAGGAAGCAGAGAATACTGAAATAGAGCACCAGAGAAAAGATAAGCAAACATGGGATATAGGACTAGACAAAGCCAGGGAAGGTATACATAATAATCTGAAATCCACCCCCCCTTTTTAAAAAAGATTTTATTTATTTATTTGACACAGAGAAAGAGAGAGATCACACGTAGGCAGAGAGGCAGGCAGAGAGACATGGGGAAGCAGGGAGCCCAATGCGGGGCCCGATCCCAGGACCTTGAGATCGCGACCTAAGCCGAAGGCAGAGGCTTAACCCACTGAGCCACCCAGGCGCCCTGAAAGCCCATTTTTAAGGAAAATAAAAGGAAAATACAAGAAGATCTAATAACGTACCAAAATAAACATGTTTTTAAAAACAATTTGCAAAGCATGTAACGACATCTACAATTAAATGATTTTTTTTCACAATTCTGACCGAAGATAAAATTTGGAATAAGAAAATAGTTTCTCAGACTTGATACTGTTTTTTTTCTAAAATTAATTATTGGGCACCTGGGTGGCTCAGTTGGTTAAGTGACTGCCTTCGGCTCAGGTCATGATCCCGGAGACCTGGGATCAAGTCCCACGTTGGGCTCCTTGCTTGGTGTATATTGGGCGAGAGGAAGAAGTGAGTGGAAGAGGAAGTAGGAGGGAGGAAGGGAGATTTTGACTGATTGATTTTTAAAAGAGTATTTATTAGTTTATTTGAGAGAACGAGAGAATGAGTGCATACACTCGTATGTGAGCTGGTGGGTGGTGGGGGAGAAATAGAATCTCAAGCAGACTGCACTAAGCGCAGGGGCAACGGGGGGGTGGGGTGGGGGTGGGGTCAATGCGAGGCTCTATCTCACAACCCTTGAGATAATAACCTGAGCTGAAACTAAGAGTTGGACGTTTAAGTGACTGAACCACTCTGGTGCCCCACATTTTGACTGATTTAATATGAAGACTTTATGGTTAATAGAAGACTCCACAAGTATGTGGTTTTTAAAAAGTGAATTATTATATAAGCATCATACACATAAATACTACCTTGGAGTGGCTGGGATTCCTCTGTTTCTAGCTCTGTCACTTTCTCCCATTTTATCCATCCATGTGCCACAATTTAAGCGATTTCCTCCATAAACAAATCCTGTTTCTTCATCAACCCCTGCAGTTATATTAAAGCCTAAAAAAGCAAAATAAAACATTTATAAAATCTAATGGGGATATAATAAACTAGGACTACTCTGGAGAGCAATGTGGTAATACCTTAAAAGTTGAAGATGTGCATATTACAAGTAATTTCATTTCTACATACATTAGAGAAATCCTTACCTATATCCAGGTGTGTACAAGGATATTCAACGCAACCTTTATATTCGCAAGAAAATAACGCCGAGCAGAGGAGTGAATAAACACTGTGGTTTACTCATTCAGTGGAAAACTTGCTATTCCATTTAAAATTAATGAACTGGATTTATAATGCATCATAATGGATAAAACCCCAAAACAAAATGATTGCACAAATAAGCTGCAAAAGGCTATGCATAAGAAGATACCTTTTCTTAAAAGTTTAAGGTATAGATAATACTTATATATACAACCATGTATGTCTCTATGACTATGTCTAATATGATAATACTTGATAAAATTTAAAAACATAAAAGTTATATATATTATAGCATATTCCACCATATACTGACTACATACTATATAATATACTGAGTATATATTATATAATACAAATCATATGTAATTTACACATACTCAAACACAACTTATAAAGTACAAAACATGTGGCAAAAAACCCTAATCTGATTATAGCATAGTCATTAATTCTAGAGAGGGAAGAAAGAGATAAAGATGAAGCTTCAGATATGTCTGTAATGGTTTACTTCTTTACAAAGCAAAAAAGAAAGAGCTGAAGAAAATATCAAATTTTAAATATCTGTCTAATCTTATTTCTAGGCTTAACGGTGTAATTTATATTATTATTTTCTCTTACTGAAATGTTTCCCACTTAAATCTAAAAACAACAATAATTCAGAGATATCACAAAAAGTGTTCTTTTAAACATAAAATCAATTTCTATTTAATTCTCTAAGTGACGGATAAAAAAAGTATCAGTGATTCTTACCAGTTCAATCACTGGTGATTCTCACCCAGTTCAAGTACCAGTGATTCGTACCAGTATGTTACCTCTACAAACACTAAATTAACTAAATGAGGCCTAACTACTATTTAAAATATAGTTTAGAACATGTAAAAAGGAATTTAAGTTCCTTTTTTTAAAAAGATGTTATTTATTTATTTGAAACAGAGAGATAGAGAGAGGAAAAGCAGGGGGGAGAGGGAGAAGCAGGCTACCTGCCAAGCAGGGAGCCTGATGTGGGGCTCAGTCCCAGGGCCCCAGGATCATGACCTGAGCTGAAGACAGATGATTAACCTACTGAGCCATTCAGGGTCCCTGGAATTTAAGTTCTTTTTTTTTTTTTTAAGATTTTATTTATTTGACAGAGAGAAACACAGTGAGAGAGGGAGAAGCAGGCTTCCTGCCGAGCAGGGAGCCCGATGTGGGACTTGATGACGGGTCTAAGGGATCATGACCTGAGCCGAAGGCAGTCGTTTAACCAACTGAGCCACCCAGGCACCCCTGGAATTTAAGTTCTTGAGTCTACATCAAAATTAGCCAGTGAGTTAGTGAGTTATCTGAAAGAGATCACTTAAAATGATTATCATTTTACATTAAAAACAATAGTGTTCTCTAAAAAAAAAGAGTCCACAATCCTATTATCCTATGTTATCCTAACAAAACTATCACATTTATGTATTTCTTTCTAGTCTTTTCACATATTTTCATAAATATTTCATATCCAACTATTTTTCATGTATTAGATTCAATACCTACAAGTCCTTAATATTTTATAGTCCTTAATATTATATTAATATTGTATAAATTATAAAAGTTATGATTTGTAGGAATTACAGAATTTTTTATTTAAGTCAATGTAAATATATCCTGTTAAACATAAGGATTGTTTCATTCTTTTATGTGATTATAAGTAATGCTATGGTCAATATCATATAATACAGTTTTTTTGTGTGTTTTAGATTACTTCATGGACTAGAATCCCAGGAGTAGAATAAATTCATGAACAAAGACATGAATATTTTATATATCATAAAACATATCTGGATATCTATCTATCTATCTATCTATCTATCTATCTATCTATCTATCACCTCCCAAGTTGCTTTCCAACAAGAATGAGTCAATTTACAATGCCATCAGTAGTATGTAAATACCTCTCAAAACTAAAAACAGTTATTTGTTACTGTTATGGACTGAATTGTGCAAACATCCAAATTCATACACTGAAATCCTAACCTCAGTATATCAGAATGTAACCTTATTTGGAGATAGTAATTTAAAAAGTTTGTCACATAAAATAAGGTTATTAGCCTGGGCTTTAATGCAATTCGGCCGCTATCCTTATAAGATGAGGAAACGTGCACACAGACAATGCACAGAAGGAAGCTGATGTGACGATATAGGGAGAACACCACGTAAACATGAATATGGCCATCTACAAGTCTGGAAGAGATCTTTCTCTCACAGCCCTAAATTTTGGACTCCTCACCTCCAGAACTGACAGACCATGTTTCTGTCCTTTAAGCCACCCAGTGTGTGGTACTTTGTTACGGCAGTCCCAGCAAACAAATACATTACTTTTTGCTAATAATAAATAGTAGACTTATAGCACTATGTGCCATGCACTGTTCTAAGTGCTTTAACATACATATTTCATTGAATCCTGATATCAACTTTAGGAGGTAGGTGCTATTATTATCTTTGAGAGAGGCAAAGAGAAGTTAAAACTTACCTAAGGGAACACAGCTAGAAAATGAGCAGATGGGAATTTTATGACAGCAAGGCTTCTAGCATTGGTGCCTTAATTTATGCTATGCTGTCTCTTATGATAATTTAGTAGGGAAAAATGGTGACCCACTTTACTATTAATTTGTTTGAGTACTGGTAAGACTGAATGATTCTCTTGTGTTTATTAATGGACTATGCATGTATGTCCTTAGGCAAACTACTTTTACCTCCTGTTCCTGTTTCCGGTACTGTGAGCTAGGACTAGAAGGACTAGACTCTGAAAAATGTTTGCAAAGTAATACACAAAGGAAAGGAAGTTTATAATTTATATTATTGATATTAAATATATGACAATAATTGGATAATCAATGTTTAATGGTTTTCCTCTCAGAGATTTAGTGGAGAGCAACAGACACACACACAAAAAGGTACATAGGTTAAAATAACTATAAAAGGATAGGTTGATTCAAATGCACAAAAGTATAAAAAAATTCTATTGCTTTAGATCCTGATGAAATGGCAAAGTATCCCAGGATACTGCTCTTATCCCAAAATCAACCCTGGAGAAACTACAGAAGTAAGTGTGAGCTATTGATTTGAAGAATTCACGTAAGTTTTGGGAGAAACTGATGAAAACAAGTGGAATTTGACCAGTCACTCTTGGGTTTTCATTCTACCTACACTTTTAAGGTTGTTGTATTGTAAGCCAAGGAGATTACCTCTTTTCAATGCTGTATGGAGTGACTAATAAAAATCAAGGGAACATGAGCTTATTGAGACAAAGAAAACATTAGCTACCAGAGGAGTCTAAGTACTATAAAAGAGAAAGAAGGTGAACAAAATATTCCACATGAAGCAGAATTACTGGAACAGATGGACCAATAATACAAAAAAAAAATCCTTGAAGACCTAATAATATTCTTGAAGACATTATTAATATGAAACAGGAACAAAAAAAAGTCATTAAAAATGACCAAGCGGAGATGTCAGGTCTCAAATTTTTAGTAGAGAAAACAATAAAGGAACTAAATAGTAGATGGATGTGGCTGAAGAATGAATTAGTGAGATGGAATATCAGATTGAAAATCTTCCAGAGGCAGCAGGAATGACTAAGAAAAAAACAGACAAGAGAAAAAAGTAGAGCTAAAAGCTGTGTAGGCAGACATAAACAAGAAGATATCCAAATAATAGTACTCCCAGAAAGCATAAAGAGGAGAAGAAATATCTGAAGAAATAAAATGATCAATATTTCAGAATTAAGAGATGATATCAGATTGAAAACGCTCATAGAATGCCAAATGAAACAGATAAGAAAAGTTAGAATAAAATCTTGAATGAAAACAAAGAGATGGTTAAAAGCTTCAAGAAAGAAATGAATATTCAGTTAAAACTGAATATGGTCTTGGGGCGCCTGGGTGGCTCAGTTGGTTAAGCAACTGCCTTCGGCTCAGGTCATGATCCCGGAGACCTGGGATCAAGTGCCACATCGGGCTCCCTGCTCGGCGGGAAGCCTGCTTCTCCCTCTCTCATTCCCCCTGCTTGTGTTCCCTCTCTGGCTGTGTTTCTCTCTGTCAAATAAATAAAATCTTAAAAAAAAAAAAAACTGAATATGGTCTATAGTCTGGTTAACAGTATTAAACTAATGTCAGTTTCCTGATTTTGATATTATACTACAAGAAGATACATAGTTAGGTAAGAAATCCTCATTGGGGAAGCTGGACGAAGGCTTCAAGATACTCTTATATATCATTTTTGCAACTTTTTTCTTTTCATTCTTTTTTAAAAAATATTTTATTTATTTATTGAGAGAGAGTGAGTGAGAGAGAGCATGAGAGGGGAGAAGGTCAGAGGGAGAAGCAGACTCCCTGTGGAACTGGGAGCCCCATGCAGGACTCAATCCCAGGACCCCAGGATCATGACCTGAGCTGAAGAGAGTGGCTTAACCAACTGAGCCACTCAGGCGCCCTTTTTTTTTTTAAGTAGGCTCCACACCCACCCTGCAGCCCAAACTCATGACCCTGAGATCAAGACCTGACCTGAGATCAAGAGTTGGGCACTTAAGTGACTGAGCCACCCAGGCACCCCATTTTTTGCAACTTTCTATCAGTCTCCAATTCTTTCAACATTAAGAAGTTAAAAAAATCTACATGCACATAAAACAGTATATGTTTTACAGAACATAGATACACAGAATATAATACACAGAACATAATACACAGAAAAGTATATGCACTGTATGCCTCACATATGTCTTTGCCTTACTTCCTGTATGGAAAGTCTCTACAGGTAATAAAATAAACTGTCATTAGCCTTGCACTGGCTGATGATGATAGACAACCATGAAAACAGGAATATGATGAACTTCTAAGAGGTTAAAAAAGTATACCTATTTTAACTCTGTAGATGAAACCTTTTATAAAAAGAATTTGCTAGGGGCACCTGAGTGGCTCAGTCATTAAGCATCTGCCTTTGGCTTGAGTTATGATTCTAGAGTTCTGGGATCGAGCCCCACATCGGGCTCCCTGCTTGGTGAGAAGCCTGCTTCTCTCTCTCTCACTCCCCCTGCTTGTGTTCCCTCTTTAGCTGTGCTTCTCTCTGTCAAATAAATAAATAAAATCTTAAAAAAAAAAAGAATTTTCCAAGAGCCCATGTTATAGAGATGGACTGTAGATGAAATCTTAGCTCTGCCACTCAGTAGCTGTGTGACTCTAGGCAAATGTACTTTAGGCATCAGTACAAATGGGGACGATACAACTCACTCCCTATGTTCTTGGGAGTGTAAATGGGAATAACATAGGTAAAGTAGTTAGCATAATGCCTAGCACACAGTAAATGCTTATTTATTATTATAATTATAAATGCAACCACCAAAATTACCTTTCAAATTGGCTGACAAAATATTTAAAATTTTGTTTTTCCTCTGGAAACTCAAACTAAACCAGTGAGATCAGGTATTGTGTTAATCTTTCTCACTGTTATATTCTGAAGTTTTATACACAAATAAAATATTTGTCAAACACATGAATAATTACAGGATTTAATTCCACCTCATCAGTAAATCTTTACTGTGCAAAGTTATGTACCTTCATCCTTCATGTTTCGATCTATCTGTGGACCAGCATTCCTTTCTCGGAACTGTATGCCCTGCATGTGTCTTTGCATTACTTCCTGTATTACTTCAGACAATGGCTGATCCTGTTTGAGACACAATGGATATTATTTCTGTTAAAAATTACATTTTTCTTACCTTCTCTCAAATCTGACAACTGAGATTTTGTGAAACATATACTGTCCTTTGGGGAAGAAATGGGGACCAGGGGTGAGGCTGAGGAAAGAAGGAGCACCTATACACCAAATGGTACAGTCAGCCTTTGGCATACGAGTACTTAACATACTATAGTTTTGACTACTCATGTTTGTGACATGAAATAGTTTGTAAATTTTGCTGATACATGAAAATGATTCTTGGGAATTTGCATAATTTCTATTAGAGTGAACTGTGTAGCTAATAAATGTATCTATCTTATACAGAGATCTAGACTTTAAATTGGCATTGTGTTATTACTCATCCACATAAATAGTTATGGGGATAAAATACACACTAACGTGATACTTTAGTAAAAAACTTTTCTGAAACATGTTCTTTGAATATTTCATGATAAAAACATCATGGGGACATAGATCTCTGCTAACTATAAGGTGGTTTAGAAGTCCTCCACAGTCACCAAAGAAACTATAATATAAAGGTAGATCAGAAATGGCAAAAGTACAGTATCATTATACATTATTGACTGGGAAGAATACCACTCAAAATGTTTATTTATTCTGCACTGTTCATAAGATAAACTCTGGACTCCTTGGACTGGTGATCAGGCTCTCCAAAACCTGGTTCACCGTTTTCCACCTACTCTTACTATCCAGCAGGTACCCTCCATAAAAAGCCAAACTAGACTAGGTGGTATGTCCTATACTGTGCTTCAATCCAACCTGCTTTCTTTTTTCTTTCATCTCTGAAGTCTTTCCACAACTTCCCTCATCTCTGCTGAAATCCTACTTACCTTTTAAGGTTTGGTTGAGGTGAAATTTTAGCTACTTTTTGAGTCCTCCCTGAGAACCACCTACTAGATTATCTCTCTCCCTTTTATGCACAGCATTTCCCATACACCTCCTTTTACAATGGCCATATTATATACATATCATCTCTTCTATCATGTTGCAAGTTCTTTAAGCAAGAAGCAAGTCTTATCTCTGCAACTGCTCATAGAACTCACGGGTGCTAAACATATACCAATACTTGAAGAACTTTACAGACTTGGATTCTTTATTACATACATTTTTATATTAGAAGCTAACAGTTATTTTTCAGGAAAAAAATTGTTTGAAGAGGATTTTTACCAGTGTGCCGGCAGACAAAGGAACAGAATCATCTGTAGGATACATTCTGGAAACTGGGCACTTGAGAATGTCTAGGCCATTTGGAACCATTTTACAGTAATCCTGAATACACTGTAGCCACCACCACACAGCATCCCGGCAATTGTATCTGGCATAAGTTCCTTCACCCAGGAGATTAGGAATGAGACCGTGTCTCAGGGTACCAGCAAATGCTAAAATAATATTCCTAAAACAACAGAATTAAGTGAATCATTTGACATGAAAACAATCACTTAAAAGACTTAAGTCCCTTTTTGTGACTATTATTTCAGATGCATTTTCTGTTTTGTCCCTAGTTATTTGAATTTTCATGTAGAAAGTGGTCATAACATGAGAGATTAAGCACTGAATTAAAAGCCTGAAACCTTAATCCAAGCCCTGGCTTTTTCTCTGACAATCTGTGTGGCTTACCCTCTCTGGGATAGTTTTTTCATCTGTGGATTTAGGTATTGGACTGGTTTTTAGGGTCTCTTATAGCTCTAGAGTCTACTTTCGAAATCTGATATTTTAAAATCTAAGTAAATACGACATGAACTTTATTATTCTAAATACCAAAGCAAATACATAAGAAAATAAATGGGTAAAAGCTGACCTTGAAAAATCATGATTTATTTTCAAAAACTAGTAGAGAATCTTTTAAAAGTATTATTGTACTATCATATACCAAATGACAACTTTATAAGATGAAATGGCATTTCTAAAAGGTGAATGAAACTAAGATTGGGGTTTAAAACTTAGCATTGCCATCTGTATGATTTAGGAAAAGTCATTTAAAATGTCTAGGCTTCGGGGGCGCCTGGGTGGCTCAGTTGGTTAGGTGACTGCCTTCGGCTCGGGTCATGATCTTAGAGACCCGGGATTGAGTCCCACATCGGGCTCCCTGCTCGGTGGGAGGCCTGCTTCTTCCTCTCTCGCTCCCCTTGCTTGTGTTCCCTCTCTGGCTGTGTTTCTCTCTGCCAAATAAATAAAATTAAAAAAAAATAAAATGTCTAGGCTTCGGTGCCTTTTGGTTAAACCATCGAGAAATTTAATTAATTTTGTCTCTCAATTTAATGCCCATCTCTTGAACAACAGTGCAGTTATTGTATTCTGCAGTACAAGTGTTAGTATGGATAGTGACACTGCCAATTAACAAAAGGTCAGAATGCAGCGATCGCAACCATCCAGAACAAGTTTCAATACACTTGAAACTTGAATACCTCTGTCCATGAACAGCTCTGCAGAAGGAGGAAGCAGAACTCTCTGTGGTACAGATAGCCATGTGCCTACCAAAATGGCTTTCCTATATGCCTCAACCTACTTTTTAGGGGGCGGTGGCCAGATTACTGGATCCTAAGGCAAGAAGGTAAATGGAACTGATGTATATTAAGTGAATGGAACAGGTGTATTTTCACCCGCTCTGCCAGCTGACTAGAGATTAGTACTCAGAAGCTCTAGGAGAAGGTTGATTCTCAAGATGAAGGAGCCTATATTCTTGAATCCTTATGTGGAAAGCTGCCTTCTCAACACCCATTTTGGACCAGAAGCAAAAATAAATTTCGTTTGCGAAAAACTATTGAAATGTAAGAATTTGTAATTTGTAGCAGCTAGCACTACCTTAACAAATACATTATGCTCTTAGAATCATCTAAATCAGCTTTTTTCTGAAAAGGACCAGATAGTAAATATTTTAGGCTTTGTTGGCTATATATATGGCCTTCTTTTATAAATGACTCTTTAAGACGGTAAAAACCATTCTTTGCTCCCAGGTCATACAAAACAGGTGATAGGTCATATTTTTCTGATCCCTGATATAGACAGTTATATGTAAAATTAAAAAGCAGAAATTGTTGATGGCATTTGGAAGTGATATTTGAGAGCCCAGATAACAAGGAAAATAATAATAATAATGATTTCAAAAACTAACATTTATGTAATGCTTAGGATGCGACAGGCACTGTTCTGGAATTATAACTGTATTAGTTCATTTAATATTCTCTAGGGATGCCTGGCTGACTCAGTTGGTGGAACATGCAACTCTTGATCTCAGAGTTGTTGATGTGAGCCCCACGCTGGGTGAAGAGATTACTTAAAAAATTTATTAATAATTTTATTATAAAAAATTATTTGAGAGAGATAGCACACACAGGCTTGTGAGTGAGCATGAACAGGGTGAGGGGCAGAGGGAGGAGAAGACTCCCCACTGAGCATGAAGCCATACACAGGGCTTGAACCCAGGACACTGAGATCATGACCTGGGCTGAAGTCAGAGGCGCAATGGACTGAGCCACCCAGGCACTTCCCAAAAACAAAATCTTAAAAAGAAATCCTTAGAAAAACCCTGTAAGGTAAGTACTGTCACACTTTACAGAGTACAAAGAGGATAAATAATGTATCAGATGGTAGTTTGGAACCAGGATTACAACTTGGCAGTCTGGCCCAAACCCAAGTTCTTAACCACTACACTGTGCCGAATCCTGATATCCCATATCCCATTTCTTAATCAGAGTCATTTAGGAACATTTAAGGAAGAAGCAAACAGCCTCCCAAATTTCTATAACTCCCACAGTGGTCTCTTAAGAGAGTAAGAAAAGGTCTTATTATATTAGGTAATAGGGAAAAATGTAATACATTTCAGATGTCCACTTAGAAATCTTCAATTTAAAAAAGAAATTTTCAATTTTAAAAAGATCAAAACCAGAACTTTTGTCATCTGCCGAGGCAAACTTCAGTTTTTTTGAATGACATCAAAACAAGTATCATATAAATGCTTCTTCTGCTGAAAGTTTTAACTTATAGAGCAGTGCTGTCAAACATTTGCCTTGGGCTGCTGAAGATCACCTGGAGCCCTTGTGGAAACATGGAAACACAGATTTCCATTTGCCACTCTCCCCTCTCCATTCCCACATTCAGAGCTCTAGCATAAGGACCAAGGATTTGCATGTTCTCAGGTGATGATGACTCCAATGATCTGTGGTGCTGATTTATGCTGATTTGAGTGGCACCGCTGTACAGCTTCTCTTTTCTACCTTTGAAAATTTCATTCATATTATTGTGACATAAGAAAACATTATTTTAAGACTAACAGACACAACTAGAGGTTACAAGGCCTGCCAACACATAGAGGAAAACCTGATACTAAAATTCTTTTTATACAACTCAGTCTTCATTATAGAAGGAAAAAAGTGACAGAATTCAAATTTTTCCTAAAAGTTCATCTGAGTTCTTATACTTAATTCAGGCTTAGAAATTTTACTTTTTAGTGAGTGATATTAGTAACATGATTATACATTTTTTATTTTTATTGAGATCAATTCGCAAACAGTGAAGATAATCTGACCTGTAACATGAAGGACTAGAACTTAGTAACTTCAAAGATATTCATTCTTTTGAAATTCTATAATCTTATTAAATGAACATGTTAAACACGGAAAACATACCTCTCAAATGTTACACACAGATGGTAAGAAGGAACGTTTGAAGAGCATGCGAAAAGCATTGAGACATAAACTTGCATTGTAACTTTTTAGAGATCTCCTACCTGGCCTCGACATAGCGTCCGGTAATCAGCAGTAGACCTCTCAGTGCAATAAAAGTATCCCTTCCCCAGCAGCGGAAAATACCAGAAGAAAAATGAGGTAAGCCTAATAGAAAACACAACAAAGTGTATGTTGATCTGAATAATACACATGAACCTGTGAACTCCATTACTATGAACTACAGGCCAGTCCCTGTAAGCCAGGGGAAAAATAATGAGGAAGCCTGCAAACCCTCTAAAATTGTAAAATGTATGACCATACCTATGTCAACATTTCTATGATGATATTCCATATTCTTTTTGTTTTTTAAGATTTTATTTCTTGGGCGCCTGGGTGGCTCAGTTGGTTAAGCGACTGCCTTCGGCTTGGGTCATGATCCTGGAGTCCTGGGATTGAGGCCCACATCAAGCTCCCTGCTTGGTGGGAGGCCTGTTTCTCCCTCTCTCACTCCCCTGCTTGTGTTCCCTCTCTAGTTGTGTTTCCCTCTGTCAAATAAATAAATAAAATCTTAAAAGAAAAAGATTTTATTTCTTTATTTTTGAGAGAGAAAGAGCAGGAGCAGAGGGGAGAGGCAGAGGGAGAGGAAGAACCAGACCCCTGCTGAGCAGAGAGCCAGAGGCAGGGCTTAATCCCAGGATCCCCGGATCACGACCTGAGCTGAAGTCAGATGCTTAACTGACTGAGTCACCCAGGTGCCCTGAGGTTCCATATTCTTATTCTTTTTTTTTCTTTTTATACTTATTACGTTCTTAAGGGAATCTGTGACCTTAAAGAGATTAAGAATCAGGGCTAGAGGGGGGTGCTTATCTAAATTGATTAGAATATCTTTAAACACAGATAAACTTTCTTTTGATAAATGTCTTTAAACACAGATAAACTTTCTTTTGATAAATTTAGGGCTTAAATCAGAGATCTAATATTTAACATATAAACAAACACAATACAATATTAATGATATATGTATTTTTAGTAACACAAGTGGGAACATCTACTAAAGCATAAAGTACCCTCTCCAGATATGAGAGTGGAAGAGCTCAAGAGAGAGCTGTGCCATATGATACAAATGATATATTTGAAAAGATTTACCTGCAATTAGAAGCAACACATTAAATATGAAATGCTTATCTTTTTTTTTTTTTAAAGATTTTATTTATTTGATAGAGAGAAACACAGCCAGAGAGGGAACACAAGCAAGGGGAGTGAGAGAGGGAGAAGCAGGCTTCCCGCCGAGCAGGGAGCCCGATGTGGGTCTCAATCCCGGGTCTCCGGGATCATGACCTGAGCCGAAGGCAGTTGCCCAACCAACTGAGCCACCCAGGAGCCCCTGAAATGCTTATCTTAATGATACATAGCTGAACATGTTTATTAATCTATCAGTCTAGAGTCAAACTTTAATACCAAATTTCTCATTAATTCAAAACAACTTAAAAGTATTATAGGGGTGCCTGGGTGGTTCAGTCAGTTAAGCATCTGCCTTCAGCTCAGGTCATAATCTTGGGGTCCTAGGACTGGGCCCCACATCAGGCTCCTTACTTAGCAGGGTGTCTGTTTCTCCCTCTTCCTCTGTCTGTCCCCCTGCTTGTGCTCATGCTCTGTCCCTCTCTCTCAATAAATAAAAAAAAGTGTTACATTTGTTGGCCAGCTTTTACAAAAGAAAATAAGGATTTCAAGTGCCAAATAACTTGAACATTCTAGATAACTGAAGTCTTTATGCATGAGACAAAATGGGGTGACTGATGGATAAAATCAAAAATTTTACTTCTAGACTGATTTTAGTTTCTTATAAAACATGTCAAGAATACACTGTTACCTTTATTTGTACTAAAAACAATAATCAGTAGGAAAGTGAAGGAAATTAGCATTCTATTAAAAAAAGAAATATGCTAAAGCAAAAATATAACACATATTTCAGGAAGGGAAAACTAAGGACTTAAATAAAATGTACATAGTATTCATTTATAACTATCTTCTAAGCATTTAACACTATCTGACATTATCTTGTTTGCTTGTTTTCTGGTTTGTTGCATGAATAACTGTCTTTCCCCAGAAGAAAATAAGATTCACAGTTATAGAAACCTTATCTGGTTTGTTTACTGAACAAACTTTTTGACTCTAGGAGTTAAAAACTTTTGACTTTAAGAGTATATGACTTGCAGTATCATCACTGACAATTGTAAAAGGTATATAATATATGTAAAAATTTACTGAATGAATGAAATCAAAGCCTAATTATAAAAGGTAAATTGAGGGGCACCTGGGTGGCTCAGTTGGTTAAGCAACTGCCTTTGGCTCAGGTCATGATCCCAGTGTCCCGGGAATTGAGTGCCGCATGGGGCTCCCAGCTGGCGGGGAAGTCTGCTTCTCCCTCTGACCTTCTCCCCACTAATGCTCTCTCTCACTCTCTCTCTCTCTCAGGTAAATAAATAAAATCTTAAAATAATAAATAAAAGGTAAATTGAGAGGCAAAAAAGAATTTGACTACAATAAAAGAAAATTTTGGCCATTTAAGTTTCCTGCTAATTGGGTCTTTACCTTTTTTGGAGTAGACACTTTTTCTAAAAAGGATCAGAACTACAGGTAACATTAGACTCTTCTACATTGTCTCCAAAATACTGGTATAAAATTTCCCTAAACACTTTTTGTATTATTTACACATAGCTGGTTATTGATATATGGTTTACATATGGTTGATGATTATGACTTTGATGACAATGAGGACAGCAGTTGACATATATAGTATTCTATGCCACCTAGACTTCCTGGTACTTTAACCCATTTAACACCTTGTTAATGATGAGTATAGATAGATTAAAGATGATTTTGAGCTGGTATGTCCCAAAGTAGTCAATTTGTCTTTGTTAAGAAGTCAAATTATAAAATCTCTAGCACTGATAGGTGGAAATGCTTGCATTAACTTTTGACTCCAAGAGTATATGACTTGCAGATCACATATTTTGTGAGTGATTTCTACCTTGTCATTTATTTATTTATTTATTTATTTATTTATTTATTTATTTATTTATTTATAAAAGATTTTATTTATTTATTTGACAGAGAGAAACACAGCCAGAGAGGGAACACAAGCAAGGGGAGTGAGAGAGGGAGAAGCAGGCTTCCCGCCGAGCAGGGAGCCCGATGTGGGACTCGATCCCAGGTCTCCGGGATCATGACCTGAGCCGAAGGCAGTCGCTTAACCAACTGAGCCACCCAGGCGCCCCTACCTTGTCATTTATTATACAAGTTTACAATCATAATTTTTTTGCGCTACTATCACCAAGGCTTAGTATTCATTTTACTTTATTTTTTTATTTAAAAAAATTTATTTTTTATTTTTAAAAATTAAATTAAAATTTTTTTATTTTTATTTTTTTGTTTTTGTTTTTTGGTATTTATTTTAAAATGAACCCCTAAAAACCTATCTGCAAATATGTATAGTTCTACACTTTGTTAGTATGGAGTGTACAGAACTCTCCCTTGGGATACTGAAAGAAAATATCAAAACTTCTAGTTATATTTATCAACTTATCTTTATAATTTCTACTTTTGTTTTATACCGTACTTGATTATGAGTATATGGAGTATCAGAACTTCTATCAATATATCATTTATGATCTCAGTATATCAGTTTGTTTATTTTGGGAGTGCTTAACAATAGTAGTGAATAATCAAGAATGTTGAGATCACTATTTTGTGTAATAGGCTTTTAAGTAGTAGGCTTTCAAACCAAATTCTGTACATCAATTTTTTTCCACAATGACCCAAGTTCAGTTTTAGGAGCATCTGCATGGATTCACAGGGGAAATGTAAGTACCAGGAGAAGATGAAATAGTTGAATGAAAAACCTAAAACACAATTATGTAATTAATGCATATAATAAGTCTAAATAAAAAGTAAAGTTCTGGGGCGCTTGGGCGGCTCAGTGGGTTAAGCCTCTGCTTTTGGCTCAGGCCATGATCTCAGGGTCCTGGGAAGGAGGCCCACATCCTGCTCTCTGCTTAGCAGGGAGCCTGCTTCCTCCTCACTCTCTGCCTACTTGTGATCTCTCTCTCTGTCAAAAAAAAAAAAAAAAAAAAAAAGTAAAGTTCTTTTTCAGTTGTCAGGTCTTAGTCTTTTTTCTGGGCCTGGGTAGGTGCAAATTTCAGGGTAAACAGAGGAAATCACATAAATACTATTACTTTCATTCTACAATTTGGTAATTTTCAGTTTAGTTTGGAAAGTTCTACATTCAGTGGCCTTAAATGTTAAGTACTTTCTATAAATAGCCTGAGTTACTTAAAAAGAAAATAAAAGCCTGTTCTTAGATTTGTTACTTGATTCATGTTTTAACACTACTTGCAGGAAAGGATGCCAAAAAATACAGCTGAAAGCATCTGATTGCAATTAGACACATAATAAAAAAATATTTAGCATTTGTTTTGTTTTGTAACTTGTAGAGGATCTTTCCATTATCTCTTGGTAACTGATAAGACTGAGTTAATTTTTTTCAATTGGGGAAAAAGTATAAAATAAAAGGGTAGTAAAACAGGGGCACCTGGGTGGCTCAGTTGGTTAAGCCACTGCCTTCAGCTTAGGTCATGATCCTGGAGTCAGGATCTAGTCCTGCATCTGGCTCCCTGCTCCGCGGGGAGTCTGCTTCTCCCTCTGACCTTCTCCCCTCTCATGCTCTCTTTCACTCACTCTCTCTCTCAAATAAATAAATAAAATATTTTTTTAAAAAAAGGGTAGTAAAACAAATCTGATAAAAAGATACAAAATGTCAAGAGTAGGGAAAAAACAGAAACATGCTGGAGGGTTAACCAGCTACAATGAAAAACACACATAAATAAATGCCTATTGCACAGTATTAATTAAATAGTAAGCACAAATATTAGTTCTACAAGTGAACATGAAATTCTGTTAAGTAGTTACATAGAATCTTGGATAACATCATAAGTCTTTTTCTAAGAACAGAGATTTCCCCATAAGTTTTCCTCCTTGAATAATATTGACTAACATATTTTAACCTGTATGTAATTTCTTACCTGCAGCCAGAGACACACAACACTGCTCCTTTTCTTTTGTGATCTCATTTAGCCTATATGGTACATCCATAAGTGAAGGTGAAAGAAGTGGCAGAGAAGGGCACTTTCCTACTCCACACATCTGCACTGATCCCAGTGAAAGGTGTTTTACAAAGGTAGAGCCGTTCTGAACAAAGCTGTAACAAAGTGACCAAATTTAAAATATTATTTGTAGAAATACAAAATTTTTGTATTTTTTATTTACTTAAAAAGTTTTATTGTGGTAAGAACATTTAACTTGAAATCTATTCTCTCAATAGATTTCTAATTGTACAATGCAATAATAATACTGCTATTTATAGGACGGTGTCACACAGCAGACCTCTAGGACTTATTTGTCTTGCATACCCACTGTTTCAAAAATTTTTAGTAGCATCCTTTTAATTGGTTTCTTTCCTTCAACTAGTCTCTCTACCAGATGTGTGACAATGGTAATACTGGCTGAAAACATTTTCAATTTGGTTAGATTTCAGAACTGCTTTCATTTCACCCAATATTATGGCTGGCTTTAAATCCAGGGCCTGTTGTGCAACACATGGAAGGGCTGAAGTTTTGTTCTTTTTTTAAAGGTTTTATTTATTTATTTGAGAGAAAGAGAACACAAGCTGGGTGAGGGGCAGAGGGAGAAGCAGACTCCCAACCAAATAGGGAGCACCATGTGGGGCTAGATCATGGGACTTGAGGATTGTGACCTGAGCCAAAGGCAGATGCTTAACTGACTGAGCTACCCGGGCGCCCCTGAAGTTTTGTTCTTTCTGAAATTATTCCCAAATCAATTTGGTGGCTCTTCAGCGTACATTCTGATCTATAATTTCATTTTAGGGAAATTCATCATTAAAGGCAAACTTCACTCATAATAATAGCAGAATAATTTTTCTCTTAAGTAATGAAAAATTAGAAAAAGAACTGCGTATGCATATTCTAAAAATTATATCTGTTAACAAGTCAAAGAATAAATAGAAGCAAATACTATAAAACAATTAAATTTTCCCATAAACATGTGTTTTTAGCTTTACTGAACAGATTTTAATACCTATGTTTGCTTTTGTATGCTCCAGGATGCAAATACATTTACTATTCACTTACAAACTTTCTCGACTCTACGACAGTTCCTCATGTTTTGGTCTTTCAAGAGTATCTTAATTGACTGTATATGGTTTCTACACAAACATGCCTATTTACTCAAGCTTTGTTGGATATACCTTGACATCTGCTTCCATGCTATATCCAGAAGAGTGGTGTATGCACCAATTAATATAGCATCGAAGTAACATGGGATAAGATAACGTGGGATCTGCTTCAGGTAGAAGAACATAGCCTGCAACCATTTACCAACCTGTTATAAAAATAATTTTAAAAGTTAATTTGGTGTGTTTACAGGCTAGGTGCATTTTAAGAGGTAAATCCAAACATGCAGCTCTACTATCTAGTAATCTTTCAACCAGATTTCCATTTGTTAGAATGGGAAGATGATGAAGAAGGGAGGAATATATTTCAGGTTAGAGAACTATGTCAATTTTACATATACCATAGTAATACAGTTTCTATTGTTTCCTTGCTATATAACTGGAATAGAGTTTTACTTACTTCGGCAATAGTTCCTGATCGTGAAATAAGTCGGTTACTGACATAGTCAATCATCCAATCTCCAGATCTCAAATTATCACAAAAAGGATGCCCCAAGTCATTCTTTGGTCTTATTTCTGCCAAGACGGACATTAATCCTGAAAATTCATAGAAATATCATGCTGTTATTAGCAGAGATAATTTTTTCTCACAGCCTGGGCTACTGCTGTCTCTTAATCATATGGGGTGAACACATATAGAGGTAGACACAAAGGCTGCAAAGACCACAGTGGCACTTCCCATGGTTGGAACACTGGCTTGACCTGAGATACGAAGACATACTGAAGGAGACTACTGTCGCAGCAGTTACGCAGAGCTTTCCAAGATTCCTAACTTCTGAGACCCCTGCTCTTCTGAATTTTAATATTATAATATTCAAAGGCAACTAAGTGGCAGTTTCTCTGCCCTAAGGGGAAAACTGGGGGGGAAACTGATAAGTCTGTATATTCTCATGTTGAAAAGTGGCGGAAATCATTAATATTCAGGCGATCACAGGACTGGTTTCAGAGAGAACAGGAGCATCTCTGGTGATAATAATAATAAGGTCTGCTTTGGAAAGGATCTTTGGAATGTAACAAGAAGGAAGCTACCAAGGTGAGATATATGAGCATATCCTTACGTAATACAACAGAAACATTAGAATTTCTATGCGTACACAGCAGTTTCTGCTATTTCAATGACAAAACAATAGTATTTTCATTACCCAATAATGTAATAATTTCCACATTAAAAATATTATATTAATAGCCTCATTAGTTAATTTTGACTAAATTTATTTATATATTTAGGATTTAATTTTACTTTGTATATAGCATGTCTTGAGAAATAAAAAAATAAATATATAAATTTAAGATGCAGTTTTCTTTCAAGGGGCTTACAACCTTCTTTGGGAAACAAAGCCTAAAACAAAAAAAAAACCCTAGAAAACAAGGCAGTATAAAATACTGCTCCACTTTTGATCTAGCATTTTCAGGGAAGGCAAATATTGCTCAGTAAATGTAAGTTTCACTTGTTGAATAATGGTGACATGATGAAGCAGCATTTTAGAAAAAGAGATCTGATCAACGGAATGGAACATTCTGTGGAAGAGGTAATAAGAAACTGGAAAACTGGCTACTTGGTTTTGCAGACAGGATTCAGCCTTTGAATAGGGTGTTAACTACAAAAATAAAAGGATATAGTATACCACAGAGAACACAGAAAAAAATCTAGTCACAATTACTGATTGAATACAGAAGATTAAAGGGACAGATCCAAAAACAGATTCCTGGATTCCAACATGACTTATTATTATAAAAAGTAGGAGAGAAGAGAAGGGGGATTTTGTTTAGGGGAGAGAAAGTCAATGAAGTTGTTAAGTCTGACTTAACTGGATGTTCCTATTAAGAGCCTGCTAGAAATATTTAGTGGAACGCTGGAAATACTAAACTGTCAGAGAAAAAAAAGGACTGATATAAAGTAAAAAGTAAATAAGTAGAGAGTTAGTAAAGAACTAGACTTAACTCTAAGAAAGACAAAAGCCAGAAAAGAAGTTCAGAAAAGCAGTCTTTTCAGTCAGACAGCAGAAGAAACAGCTCAGGGTGAAAATGGAGTAAACAGCTGTCTATGACTGGTAACATACACATTTCTCTATTTCTCACATCACAAAACATTTTGTGTTGCAAATGAGACTGTTTTAGAAAAAAATCTCAAAAGCACAAAAGTCTATAAGAAATTTTTTGAGAGCTTCTTATGTGCTTACTTTTGTAGAAAGTACAAAAGCCAAAAAACAAGAATGCAAAAAAGGCAAACATTGTTCTTTCTCAAGGTACAATCTACTTAATGGAGTTTTAAGGCTAACAATTATCAAGTACTAACGATGAACTAAGCATTGTCTAAATGCTTTACATGTATTACATCACAAAAACCTTGTGGTAGGTATTATTATTGTTTCCATCTTACAGATGAGAAAACTGAGCCATGCAAAGTTCACGCCAAGGTTATAAAGCCAGTGAGTTTAACCCAGGGAATCTAGAGCCCATTCTTTTTTTTTTTTTTTTTTTTTTTTTTTTTTTTTTTTTTTTTTT
>PITA01006847.1:0-96465 GCA_004023965.1 Spilogale gracilis
AGAGAAAAATAAGGGTAAACACAATGAAGGGACAGCATATGACTGTAAAAATGAAAATTAAAAAGGATTCTAAAAAAAGATTGATAAGTTGGTTGGAAAAAGAAAAGAGAAAAAAAGAGGAAAGGATGTGATCAGGCTGGAGACTAGAACAAAGCCATGTGCTAGATTTAGGGTATATTTTGATCTATTAGAAGAAACTGTATCTCAAAATTTTAAAGAAAGAAAAACCTATATGTTTACAAAAAATAAGGTTAAATACAATTAAGGAATAAAATATGAATAAAGCAGTGAAAATTAAAAAAAGATCTTTTAAAAGGGTGTTGATAAGACAAAATAGTTTAAAAGGGTTAAAAAGAAAAGGAAAAGGAAAAACAATAGAATAAGAAAAAACTAAAATTAAAAATATTTAACTTTGAAAGACTAAAGAATCATGGGCGGAAATGCTATGAATTCTATGTGCTACATTCCTTTAACTCTGGAGTTCCCAGTTCTCATTGATCAGTTAACTTGGTCTTGACTGGATGTTCTTGCTGATCTTCTGGAGGTAGGACCTGTTGTATAGATTTTTAAATGTCTTTTTCTGAGGCAGAACTGCCCCACCCTTGCCAGAGGCCAGGCTAAGTAATCTGCTCAGTTCGCCCTTGAACCTTTTGTTCCCTGAACGCTTTCCATACAGCTTTGGAGGAGGAGAATGTAGATGGCAGCCTCTCAGTCTCTGACCAGGAGGAGCCGAAAGCTTGGGGCCCCACTCCTCAGTTCATCCCTAGAGAGAAGCACTCAATCACGCCTGTCTCCCTGGTCTCGGGCAGCACTCCCTGCTCACCTGGCCTGTGACCGAGGGTTTCTGTCTCTGGCGCTTGGCCCCGTTTGGGTCTCCGAACCCAGCAGATCCCTGCAGTGTGCTCTCCTGCCATTCCCCTTGAGAGAGAGAGAAAGGTGAGTCTCCCCAGATCTGCCACTTGTGGGATCCCTGCCAAAGGGCAGTGGCCCGCTTGTGCCTAGTATCACACTTTAAGGTAAGCCTGAGCTGAGAACCCACTTCTTGGCTCCATCTCTGCAGCCGGCTTCCCCACTCTAATACCTGGGGGGGGGGGGGGGGGGCTCTGCCACACTCAGGCATCTCTGGTCTTTCTGTGACCCTGCAGGTTCTGAAGCCACACTGTCCCTACGAGAGTTCCACCCGTGCTTAGCCTTTGGGGTGATGTCCCTCAGTGGAGCAGACTTCTAACAGTTGCAATTTTGTGCTCTACCTCTCTACTGCTGAGCAGGAGCCAGCCCCTCCCCCCACGGTCTGTCTTCCCAAATGTCACCTGGGATTCACTTCTCTGCACCTCCTACCTTCCAGAAAGTGGTCGTTTTTCTGTTCCTAGAATTGCTGCTTTTCTCTTAGATCTCCTGTTGAGTTTGTAGGTGTTCCAAATGGTTTAATAACTATCTAGCTGAATTCCTGGGACTGATGAAATTTAGGTTTCCTACTCCTTTGCTAGCTTGCTCCTCCCCCTCATGTCATTTGTTTTAAAGTTTTCAATTTGATTCAAGTTTTCAATATGGTATTGGGTAGATGTTCAGTGAGTATTCAGAGGGCACAGGACATAGGGTCAAAAGAGGTGGAGACCTCCTGGGATGTTTGCAGCCTAACCTCTGGAACCAGGCAAGCTCTGCACGCAGGACCTGAGCCCTCCAAGAGGGCCCCTCCAGTTAGTGACATTTAAAGGAAAAGTATAAGAGAATATCTTAATTGAGGAATTCTACCTTCAGTTACTTGTAACCTCGTTATTCTTTCTTTCCTTTAAGGGTGATCTCTCCATCCGTATCTCTCTAACTCTAGCCAGTGTCACAACCTTGTCAAGTCCATGTGATCAAAATACCCTCAGACTGGTCTTTTCCTCTCCATACTTTTTGCCTCCAGTATATTTCAGATAGCCTTTCAAGATTAAATATTCTAAATGCAGCTATTAGGTGATGATCGTCTCTTGAAGACGATTCTGTTATTCCAGTTTGCCACCTTGCCACCAAGCCACTCCCACTGTCTCATCCACTACCTGAGATTTCCAGTGGTTGCAGGCTCTGCATTGACCTGCTTAGAAATGGAGATGGTAATGAGTTTTACCAGCAGGAGTGGCAAGGCAGGTATTCTACACATTATCCCAGGCTCTGCCACTTTCTTATTTTTCTCTCTGACTCAGGCAAAAGCCACTTCACCAACTTCATTTTAAAGCCAAGCCCCTAGGGGCTTCTGAGTTCGCAGCCCCATTAAACTCTACATGAAAAGCACACCAGCTTATTCACCATCTTCCAAATGACTTATTATGCTTTATTCTAAGTAATGTATTATTTATATTAGTCCTTTCTTAGCTATTTATTGCTCATAGTACTTATATATGACTAATGACAAATTATCTCAAAACTGTAGGTCTTAGGTTGTGTTTAGTTTCATATTTTCTGAGAGGCAGAATTTGGGGAGTGTCTTACCTGGGTGACTTTTTTGCTTAGAATCTTTCATGAGGTTATGGTTTGCCTATGGATCTGGTGACAGTCATCTGAAGTTTCGACTGAGTCTACATGATCAGCCTGTAGCAGATGGCTCGCCGTCCAGCTGGCAAGTTCATGCAGGTGGTTGGCTGTTGTCATTCGTTCTTCACCGCATGGATCTTTCCTTCTCATGGACGCCAGCTTCTCAGAGAGCAAGTGAGCCAAGAAAGCAAGGCATAAGCCACAGTGTTTTTCAAGATGTAGCCTCAGATGTCACATACTACACCAATTCTGCATTATCCTTTTTGTTACACAGGTCAGTCCTAATCAAAGTGGAAGAGAGTGACCCAGGAGTAGGTAGAGCAGAGGATCAGAATCACTGGGGCCATTTTTAAACCTGGACCCACATAGTTTTAACTCCTCCCTGACTCTGGGCAGGGACTTCACTTTCACCATTTTCTCCCTCTCTGGAACATTCTCTTTTGTTCCATTTCCTGAATCAGATCATCTTTTCATGCTCTTGGTTTTGGTCCTATCTTCTCTGTGACATCTCTGAATACTTCAGTTTGAAGAAATTGCATCTTCCTTTGTTCTCCTATGGCCTCATAATCCTTATCACACATTTTAGCAGTTACTCCCATACAGGAAATATTTTTATTCACAAATGGACTAGTCCAATAGCTCAGCTCTTCCGGAGTAAGGAAATTCTTTAATATTACTACAAAATTTTGTGTGAAGCATTGAAAAAAAAAAAAAAACCCTTAGAGTTTGAACTGTATTTCATTACCTAATCTATTATGAGTAACATTGATATGATATATTTGTTATATACTTAAGAGATCTGTGTCTGAGTACTACAAATCAAATATATAAATTTGTTATTTTATATATAAATATAAATATTTTATATTTTATATAGTATATATATGTGTGTGTGTATATATATATATGTATATATATATAAAATGCACATTGAGATTCAGTAGTTATAGAGTGAGGTCTGAGATTCTGCCTCCATAACGAGCTCCAAAGTGATGCCCATGCCACTGGCCCATGGAACACACTTTGAGCAGCAAGATACTGTAATACTAGATAGTGGGCATAACAAGGAATATGAATTAAAAGTAGATTGAAAAAGAGATGTATTGAAGAGAATCATGGCTGTGTTCAATCACTAAAATTGACAAGGCATAAATATTTGAAATCATGAATCACCCACATATTTCTTTATTATTCTGTTGTGCTGTCCATTATTTTTATATGGACATATATGTCTTGTCTCCTCCTGTCTTGATTATAGGTTCTTTTGGATTGAGTGTGTCCATATCATGCATGGAAATGAAGCATAGTTCTTTTTCCTGAGTAGGTACTCAGTAAATGTCTACTGTTTGACTGTTCTGCTACTGATTCATTCCCATCGTTACTTCCCAGAATATTTCTGTTTTCAGAGTAGGGGTCTTAAAATACCTTTTCACTGTGAACATTAATTTATTTATTTATTAACGAATATGATTCCTTATAGTAAAATAAAACATCAACCACTAGGTCTAAATAAATACTGAATTAAATCAATATGACCAGATTAATAGAAAAAAATCAGATGCAGTTACACCCCAGTCCAATTAAATCAGAGTCTTTGTAGGTGATCTCAGCTATGGTACATTTTAAAGCTCTCTGGGTGATTCCAATATGAAGCAAAAGTTGAGCATTGCTAATTTAATTCATATCCTACTAGATTTTAAGATAAAATAATTATATTTATTACTGTGCCCCAAAGCATATTTTTTATAATATGTAATTTGGAAATATCAATGAAGACCAGTTGAGAGAAAATATTTTTCTTTTTTTTTTTCCTTTTTTTTTTTTTTGGCTGATGGGACATAATTGAATCAGTTTATGGGTTAATGTAGATAAGCTATAGTAATTTTTGTAATCCTGGTGCAACCTAATTTTAAGTATGTGTGGCTTCTCAATTAGACAGCTTATTGATGTAGCCTGTACCTTTCCCTTAAAGTAAAAATATCAGATCATTTTGCCAAATTATTTTCACCATTTTAAAAACATGAAGATACGTTGCAGGTATTTTGTATGTGCTAGTCAAAGTCAGTCTCAGCTCTAAACAAGACATATAAATGTTGTTATAAAAGGATCTCTGTATCATTTAGGAACATTTTACTCAGAGGAAAATAAGGTCACTTTTTTGCTTACTCAACATCAGAAAGTGTAAAAGGTAGACTAAAGACAGTCTAGTACTGACCTAGGACCCTGAACATGAATCAGAATCTGTGGCTTCTCCGTGAAGCTCTGTCTCATACTTCACTGTGTGACTGACCCTTGGCAAGTCTCTTAACTTCTGATGGTCTCCAGCATTTTATTTGTAAAATGAAGTTATTGAAGTAGAAGGCATCTATGATTCTTAGAGCTGAAAAAGGGGAAGGTGAGAGAGCAATGGGCTTTGAGTGCTTCCAAGTCAGGCTTTGTGTGAAGTGACTTAAAACAATTCTCATTGAACTCTCAAAAATCCAATAACTCTAACTCTATAAAGAATTTTCAAGTGGGCAGACACAAAAATTACTGGATTGTTAAAGTAAACCCAGGAAAAATCAGATAACACAAAATAAAAATACATTAATTCATTTGATTCTGATTCCCTCTCAGAAAGAGAATTTCACACGTCATGAATGTCAACCAGTTTGTTTTATAGATGAGAGAACTGAAGCCCAGAAATCTCCAGCAACCTCCAGTTACTGACATCAGATAGCACACTGGTGGGTGATGCAAACTTGTCCAGTTTTGTAGTACAACCCTTTACTTCACCCAAAAGCTTTAGCATCCTCCTGATTCAGCATTTTATTCTGCACTGTGGAGGAGGTGGCTCTAAGATATATATTCATGGCAGCTCAGAATGTCTGAAGCTGCCACCTCAGGAAGACTTTCACAGGAGGCCCAGGCTCTCGTGCTTGGGTCTGATGTTACAAATCCAGATTGGCAAACCAAGGGCTGCTATCCTTGGTTCCATGGAACTCAGCTACTTTCCTGGACAAGTATTTTGTAACTAGGTTCACAAAGGTTATTACTCCTTCAAGCTAAAAATAACAGTTCATCTGCCCCCTAAAAGTTATAAATAGTAAATTACACAGTGTCATATTCGTGCATATACAAATACACATACATATAATCATTTAGAGTCCAATGCACAGAAACATCATGGGTACCATGCACTCACCTGATCCTGGCTGAAGGAATTAAGTGTGAAGGCCTAAAATAGTCATTCTCAAAGACAGGCCTAGGGAACCATTAATTCAACATCATTTCACCAGGGAGAATAAAGCTATGCCCAGGTGAGATATATAGGTAAATCCTGGTAATTTGAAACAAGAGACTGTGCTAATCATCCAGTTAGTCAACAAAACCAACAAATAATTATGAAGCTTCTACCATATATCAGACATTTGTTAGGCACTAGAGATACAGTGTGATGAATAAAACTTTCCATGACTTCAAGAAGTTTATATTCTAGTGGAAAGATAAAGATACCCAAACTTATAAAACTTAAAAATAAAAAAGTAGGACCACATTAGGTATTGACTATGATGAGGAAAATAGAGAAATAGGGAAATAAAGGAACCCTTTTATCTCTGAAGGGTAGGGGAGGGATCATATGGCTATTCTTCATGAATTGAGATTCAAATGATGAATGGTAGAAGTGTCAGAAAGATGGAGGGGAAAGTGTTTCAAGCAGATGGAGCAGAAAATGCAATGGTGCCGAGATGAGAATGACACATTTCTTCTACAAGAGAAATTTTAATAGTGATGGGCTTTGGAAATCTTTATTTCACTCATATATCCGTTCATTTCTGGTTTATTCATCAAAATATGTATTGAGGAACTACTATGCATCATGTGCTTTTCGAGACATAGTTCCCTGGTCTTGTGATGCTTACATTTTCATGGGGTACACAGACCAATAAGGAATACATAATAAGAAAATTCTATACCACATCAGAAAATAAGAGCTTTAAGGGGGAGAAAAAAGAGCATCAGGATGACCAGGAGTGGTGATGGAGTGGTCAGGAGGACCTCACTAAGAAAGTGAGGCAGGAACAAAGACTGGAAGCATGCACATATGCTTAGCCATGCAGATATGTGGGAAAGAACATTCTGGAAAGAGGAACAGCAACAGAGCTGTGTTGGAGAAACAGCAAGGAAGCCAGTATGGCTGGAGCAAAGTGAGGAGGAAAACACAGAGAGCCACCATGAGAGGGCTGGTGGGAGCCTGATCGTATCCAATAATGCCAGGACTTGGGCTTTTTCTCTGAGAGATGAAGGTAGGCAATGTGGGGTCTTCGCTGTCATTCTAACATCAGCATGGGCAGAGAAACCAAGGAATTTCGTCCCAAATGAAAGGAAAAGCATCTTGGAACACTGGCATGCCATGAAGTGGTAAGACCATGACATGTGAGTCTACCTCATCTGTGCCCAGTGATCCTAGAGACGGTGGTGAGGCGGAAGGGGAGGCTGAGTCTTGTAGGGAACTGTGATTTCATAGGTCAATAGCAGTGCTTCCTTAGGAAAATAATTTTTATTATTTTTTAATCTAGGAAACTTCTGACTTCCTAAAATGACAATAACAAACTGTTTTCTAGAAGAAAAATGTAAACATGCACCCAACACCATATAAAAAGTAAAGTACCGGAAGCAGTCCATAAAACTCTAAATTTCAATAGAGTGCTAATTTAATCAGGAAAACTACAGCACTTTTGCTGTCTTCATTAAGCATGTTCTATGATCTCTGAGAATCCTGACTATCAGCATCCAAAAGGGAAGTTATACTCTCCTTTTATCTCCAACAGATGTGGGCATCAAATGTTTATGGGCACAAAAAAGGTCTTTCCACTAAAGGAAACCCTGTCAAGTAACAGGCTTTTTTTTTTTTAGTATGTTGTTTTAGGCACAAAACATTTTTTATGAAATCACTGAGGCCACATAAATGTGAAAGCGGTAATGTAGTATTTTCATGTCACGTATTTGTCTGTCACTGATGTTTTTGGCAGAATGTGTCCCACGGTGATCTTTGGGTTCATAGTTTCTAAGTGGCCACTGGACTTGACCTTCTGGGGGCCCCATGGACAGTGATGCATTGATATATGGAGACCACCTTTGGGGCTCCCACTTTTGGCTAAAACACAAGCCAATTTTTCTTTTCCTGAGGTTATTTTATTCATCCTTGCCATTTCCTTTCACCGTCCCTTGTAGAAATAGAATTAAATTGTATTGGGAATAACGAGGAGGAAAAATATTTCATTCATATTTTATTGTTTTAATATCTTACATTAGTATCACTGGTGATTTATGTGCCCTATTTTTTTGTCCATCTGTTTTGTATTCTCCATGTCTATCAGGGGTGTTGAATGAGAGTAGCCAGTAAATAGGCTTTCAGGGAAGAATGTGGGGAGTGGGTGGTTGTTCGGCAAGGCGAATGAAGGCTTATTTTCTCATTGAACTTTTATCTTGCTTTCCATAGCAGGAGACACTGATTGCATGCTTCTGAGCAGCTGCAGGGAGGGGAGGTAATGCCCAGAAGTTATATGTTATATATTACCTGTTGATCGCTAAAATAAAAAGGAAAGCTTAAAAAAAAAAAAAGGTGCTTCATAAAAATGGAAAGGCTGGACACTTGACAGTACTTCTCAGTATATTAAGAATCATCTTCTTTCTCCCCAGACTCACCCAGCCTTGACTGTCACGTTAGCCATTTTCATTTCTGCCAGCTTGGCACTGAGCTGCTGCTGGCCTTCACGGGGGGAGAGAGCTTCCATTTGCGCCGAGCTCCTTGCTGGCTATGGTGATTGCCTGTACCTCCCACCATGATGACCATGGACACCCCAGCTCAGGGAAATGGAGTGTGCTTTTCCTTACCATGACATTTTGCTTTTGTGCTTTGATTTTACAGAGTAAAAAAAAAAGCAGATGTTAGAATATTTATTCCTGGCTGCTGGTAGACCCTACATTCCTACTGGCAGGCGTTTTCAATCGACTCTTGACAAGTCGCATGAATCACTCTCTGCCTTAGAGTAATATCATTCTTGCTTGAGGTTTCTTAGGCAAAAACCATGAAGGTCCCCATTTGGCTGGATCCCTGTATGTTACTGATTAAGAGAGAATAATTGTGATGAAGTGCGCCTCTGACACCATTTCCTAAATATTGCTAGTGTTACTTTCCCCTGGGTTCCCCTGGGTTGCATGCATTTGATTTGGATTTTTCCTACTCTTTCTTTCTCTCTCTTTCTTTCTTTCTTCCTTCCTTTCTTTCTTTCTTTCTTCATTCTTTTTCTCTTTTTTCTTTCTTTCTTCTTTTCTTTTTCTTTTATTAGATTTTATTTATTTAAGAGAGAAAGAGAGCATGAGCAAGTGCTTGTGCACAAGCAGAGGGAGGGGCAGAAGAAGAGGGAGAAGCAGACTCCCCTCCTAGCAGGGAGCCCGATGGTGGGCTTGATGTGGGGCTTAATCTCAGGACCCTAAGACCATGACCTGAGCTGAAGGCCAACTCTTAACCCTCTTAACCAGCTGAGGCACCCAGATATTCCTCCTAACCCCCTCTTGAAATGCATGACTAAGAAACTATCACTTCCTTCCATGATACTTGGTTATTCTCTTTGAAAAAGGAAGCAAAACAAGAATATTATTTTGTGAGAACACCCCAGCTCTGTGGTATGAGGGGACCACCTTCTAATTTAAAGTGATCTGGCCATCCAAACATTGCTTCTCACATGTGTACTTGTTAAAAGGCATAGAACAGACATCTTCACACTTTTTTTTTTTTTTTTTTAAGGATAGAGTAAATATGTTAAGCTTTGCAGGTCTCTGTCACAGCTGCTCATATGTGTTGTACTGCAAAAGAAGCCATAAGTAGTATAAGTAGTTAAGTAAATAGACGTGGCTGTGCTCCAATAAAACTTTACTTACAAAACCAGATGGTAGACTGCATTTGGCCGACAGGCAATAGTTTCCTGACCTTTGGTATAGAAGATAATTCTTGGAACCATTGGCATAACTGCCCTCTGTCTGCTCTTAATTGATTAAGAAGATGTTGCCAAAGGTCCTAGAAGCAACCTCCCCACCACAAGTGATTTCTGCTGATCTAATTACACATCTCGTTTTTAACTGTATTTGCTCTAGACCCATCACCAGCAGATTAGCAAGAGTCAAGGAAATTGTTGTGGGAAAAAAACAAAACAAAAAAAACAGAGGATCCCTGAGTCAAAACTCCCTAAAGTGTAGCTTTATTTTTTTCATCCAAGCTTGGAAGGGCAGCCTTCATTTTGGCTTCCCATCCCTGTGTCCATTGCCAGCTCCCTCTATTGCAGTCCTGGCAAGCTGAGATCCTACTGTTTCCTAACCTCACATTAGCAGCATCACTGGCCCCAGTAACAAGAACACCATCCATGAGCTAGCCCTTTGACAATGCAGAAAGCTTTCCATGTGCCTTACCTAATGTGATATGGCCCAATCATTTGAGGCCACTACTTTTTTTTTTTTATTTACTGTTTTTACTAATAAAATAGCCCTGGAGAGGTTGAGCAATGGAACTAGGTTTCACCTTGGGATGACTGAGTAATCCCTGACTCTTAATGCCTGGGATCTATCCTCGATTTGGTACTGTTCTTTAGTTTCGATTCACTAAAGATCTGCCTTCCACTGTTTCTGTTTTATATCTTTACTCAGATAGATTATCAATAGTCTGGGTGCCAGGCCCCATTCTCTGGAAAGAAGAGGAAGGCTACATAAGATGACCCAGGCTAAAAATGTTTTAAAATATATGATGCTGACGACCAGGATGAATGGGTAGGAGACAAGTCTTTGGTCAAAAATGTTCAAAGATATGAAATCTGCTTCTTTCCTTAGTGTTAAGCAAGACCAGTGCTATCCAGGGAGTTCCCTGGGTCTCATTGCCAGTGCTCTTGTAAAACAGCAGAAACTTCACACTTCTTGAACTCTGGGGCTGGGCTGCAGGATCTGATCTTGTCAGGGGTAGGTTGTAGAAAACTGGATGCTACAGCAAGATGGTCGTACCCAAGCATTGTGAGAAAGCAACCCCAGAAGTAAATGGTAATGTTGAAAACTCATAGTCCTTGGGATCCAGGAAGCCAGGAGAGAAGGGTGAAAATTATCAAGACTAAAGAAGGTTAAAGCAGTTGATAAAGTTGGGTTGTAGCACTGGGGGTCATGTGGTAGTACACACACATACACACTTATACACATTTATACACACACTTATACACCCAAGTGCCCCTGGGGTAGTCTACTGGGCCTAAGTCAGTGTGTTAACAACAGACATTATAAAGAAGCAACTAACCAATCATACAAAATCCAGTCATTCTTGGCCAGCTGATTATCTACTTAGCTCTTAAGCAAGGGAGACAAACACAGGAGAGCGAAGACATAACCTACGTCTATCTGTAAGGATTCATTCTTCTACTCCTGTTGCTTCAAGGAGAGACGTGCTTCAGAAATTCTTTGCTCCGCTAAGAAGTCCTTGGCTTCTGCCACTCTGTTCTTTACACAATTATCTCAAATCCTCTGCTACGTGGCATTTGAGCTATCTCTTTCCAATATCGACTTTTTTAAATATCTGAAGTAGAAAGGGATCTGAAGAAAAGAGAAATAAAAAGACAACCATGCTTAAGAAACCAAGCATAGGTTCTTCCTTGTTACAAAGAAGAGGGGAAGGGGGAAGGAAAGACAAACAAATAAGCAGGATTGTTTCTAAATGAGATCTAGAGATTTTAGGCCTGATGAGGTTTTTAAGACAGCCTCTGTAATTGAATAACTCACTCCGAATCAAATGCCAGTGAATTCCTATGAATTCTCTATAAAATGCCTGGAGGAAAAACCCAGAATCTTTATACAGATATATGCCATATACTTTAATTTTGCTAATAAATATGCATTTATAAATATGCATATTTATATAATATAGATGTATATGTATTTCGAAGGATATACTGTATGTGCATGTATGTGAGTGTATGCTCCCCAAGTTTTAAACTAAAAAATTTAGAACTTGCTTAAAATTCCCAAATTTTTTCAATTAAATGCTCATGAATTTTAAAGAGATGAAGAGGTCTTCTGGTGAATTGGAATTCCGCTCTACTCAATGATGTATCTTAATTGTAATTGCATACATATTGTTATTCTGCTATAGGAAAATGCCAGTTAAGATGTCATTTAGGACCCAATGTCAAGAGTTTACAAATTTGTATCAGAAATTAATTTGTTACTTTGGCTTCTTTGCTGGAATATAATCTTATGTTTAAAATGCCATCATTCATTTATTTTTATAATAATCAGAAAACCAAGTTCACTTTAGGTTATTTTATTTTGTTAGTGTATTTTTTTAATGTTTCCTAACAAGAACATTCTAGGATGCAAAAGAGTTTGCTTCTCACTTTTTCTCATATATGGCCAGCAACTTGAACTGAATTAAAGATGAAACCAAAGTGAAAACTAGCTTTGTCCCTAGATTTTTTTTTTTTTAACTCTGGAGACTACACTAACTAGTAACTAACTAGAATGTTCTTTCTAACTACCTGTCATTAATGGCTTAGCTACTTAGAAACCCAACTCTGTATCCAAGATAGAGTCTTAGTTGACATAAATTTTATCTTAATTTTATGATGGCCTACGATTCCCTAATATTCCAACATTCTTTTTTTTTTCAGTATTCTTAAGCTAAAACACCCATTTCTCCTACCTCCCTCCCCAGCCCTGCCTCTGGCACAGATGATAGATAGATAGATAGATATACAGGCAGAGAGAGTCCACATATAAGAGAGATCATATAATATTTGTCTTTCTTTTTAGGCCATAACAAGATAAAATTAATCAAACACTCCCTCTCTACCAAATTTTTAACCTTTATGAAAGAAGTGGAGAGTGATTGATATTTTTTGTTAAAAATGACCCTATCAGCACCTCACTAGAGACATTTGCTAATTTTTATGGTATATATCTTAATGTCAAAAATTAGTGTCATTTATTATTATTATTATTATTATTATTATTATTATTATTAGCTTATTCTAATGCCAGGTCCTAAAACAAGTGCTCATTCTTTTTTGTTGTTGTTGTTGTCATTAGAGTCACTTAGTCATCACAGTCTCAGGAGGTAGATCATTTTATTAGCCCCATTTTACTTTTTTTTTAGGATTTTATTTATTTATTTGACAGAGAGAAACACAGCCAGAGAGGGAACACAAGCAGGGGGAGTGAGAGAGGGAGAAGCAGGCTTCCCGCTGAGCAGGGAGCCCGATGTGGGGCTCGATCCGGGGTCTCCGGGATCATGACCTGAGCCGAAGGCAGTCGCTTAACCAACTGAGCCACCCAGGCACCCCTACTAGCCCCATTTTATAGACAAAAAGATTAAAGATTATTGCCCTGCGTCCCTCAAGTTCACCATCCAACAGTGACAACCAATTTAAGATGATGTAAGCTATCAAGTATTAGTCTGCAGAATATATCGTCATTTTTACTCCAAATTATACAAAGTATTACAGCATTTTACATTTTAATAGCACAGCAAATAAATAAAACTGTTATTTTCTTCATCCATTACAGTCTTTCATCTAGCCCACAGGAGTGGTTACTATTAAAAAAGAAAGAAATATGTAAAAACTTGCCCCAGATATCTGTTCAAAAAAACAAAAGCTTTGTGGTCAATTGATTTCAATGTTATTTTGAAGTTAAAAGTCTTTCACAAACTATTGAAGCAAAGCTCTCTCCTATGAGTGGTTTTATTCTATAGCAGATGTCTCATTCTCCAGATACATGGATTTTTCAGCCAGTTTAAGCTGTTTAAAACATGGCTAATTCTAGATATGTGTTCACTTTTTGATTACAACCAAATGTTCCAGCCCGGTCCCCATGTTTCACGGACTGACGTGGAAAGGCGCCAGCAAAGCCAGCTGGAGACCTGGGGAGGTCGGCAGGGAAGGCTGCTTTTTGTCCTCAAGATCCACGGGCTTAAGACTCTACCACCAATTCTGTTTATGGTGTTTTTAAAACTTGGGGTTTTTTGTTAAGTCACCTTAGTTTTTTTCTCTCATGACAAGACGGCTCTACCTTTAACGAGAAATAACAAAGGAACACAAAAGAATAAAATCTAACAGTGGAAGCCATCAACAGGTTTTCTTTTCTGGGCACCTCTTTTCCAGGAATCACCCTTTATAACTCTTCATAAACAGGCCCTGCCTGAAAAGAAGGGGGAAAGAAACCTTACATGATGAGGAAAGGATGGGAATTTAAGATAGAGAAAGCTGTAGCAGGAAATGAAAAATATAGTGACGGGGGGGGAAAAAAGTAATTCTCTGTTGGCCAAAACATTATTTTCTGTAACCTGTTCACACTGACTTTTTGTGTGTCTGTGTGTGTGTGTGGTTTATTTCTTGCTATCCCATTCTGGTGGGGGCAAAAAAGGTATTGCTGTGATCAGCTATGACCCAGCCTTTACTGAGGACATTATCTCTTGATGGTAACTATTTCTTAATTAAATACTAAGTGTATCCCCTGAGATAATTACTCAGTGATTTAATTTTTTTAAGATTTTATTTATTTATTTGACAGAGAGAGAGATCACAAGTAGGCAGAGAGGCAGGCAGAGAGATTGAAGGAAGCAGGCTCCCTGCCATGCAGAGAGCCCGATGCGGGCCTCGATTCCAGGATCCCGAGATCATGACCTGAGCCCAAGGCAGAGGCTTTAACCCACTGAGCCACCCAGGTGCCCTTAATTTTTTTTTATTTTATTTATTTGCAAGAAAAAGAGCACAAGCATGGGGGAGCGGCAGAGGGAGAGGAGGAAGCAGGAGCCTGGGATCCTGACCTGAGCTGAAGGCAGAGGCTTAACCAACGAAGCCACCCAGGTGTCCCTACAGTGGTTTTTAATGTGTCCCTTTAATTTTAGGGGAAGAAGTAAATATTTTAAAATTTTTTTAGCAAGAACCATTTCTTTTTGACGAAAGACAAGGACTAATAGCTAGAGTTGTGATTTATTTTTCGCCATACATCGAATCCATTTGATTTCTTTTTCTCCTACATTAAAAAAATAAGCTGAGGCCAGCAAAAAGCCGTAATTGGGTCACTAATTAAATGTCAGACATCTGCTTGCCTTGTAGAGATGAGGGCTAAGTAGCTGAAAAAAAAATCATGAACTGGTATTTGTGACAATATATGTGGAGGAGGTGAGGTTTTATAAAGCTGGTATGTTCACTGCGAGATAGGACTATTGATGTAACCCATGATTTATAGAGATTAGTGATTGGGAAAGCATGAAACATTAGAGTGTAGAAGTTTTGCCTCCAAATGTCCAAATCTTTCAGATATATATTGGCATTATGCTGTGGATTAAAGAATAAAAGAGGTGTGAGCACTCAGTCTGCATCTAGATACCCAGAGGACAAAGGCGTACCTACAAGGCAACCTTAGAAAGCCGCCCATGAGCTAGGAGAAGAAACAAGATGGGGTGACATGGCTTATCACTGGGGTCTGAGGATTAACTCCTGGATTGGGTCAATGGAGGAACTGGGGCGGTCCTTTGGGTGGAGTTGTGGGGAAAGAACCCTGATTGTAGAGGATTCAAGAGAAATGTAGAGAAGAAATGGAAGCAAGTATAGGCAACTCTTTCAGAGAGCTCTGCTCTAAAGAGGTTTACAGAAATGGGGTGATAGCTGGTGGCGAAAATAGGGTCAAGGAGAGTGTTTGGGGAAGTTTGTGACATGTGAGCTCAAGTCTCCTAACAACATGATACTGTCAATGATTTAATTTTGCTTTCTTAGCATATGAGCAAATTACTCTTTAATCTTGTTTTCTCATGTCAAAATATGGCTCAATTTCTACCAAAAGCATTGGCTTTCAACTATAGATCAATTATGATTGCAAGTTTCAAGTGACTATTGCATTTCTTCATTATGCTGCATTTATGTCAACTGGTAATGGCAAAGGTATAGAAATCTTTTGGATTTCAGGAAATTAAAACATTTGTTTCAAGATCTATAACCCAAGCTCTGATTACCAAGCCCTGTGCTCATGAGGGGTGTCTTTGCCCAATTCTCACCAAGGCATTTTAGGATTCTGTAGACCAGCCAACCTTGCTTCTCAAAGCCGGCTCTCGTTCTTCAGTCCCCAGATAGAGGAGGCAGGAAGTGTTCTCTTCCAACTGCCATTCAGGGGGTCCATGCATATATTTAGGAGTCTCTACGTCTTAGATCCATGACATTTATGGGAAAAATTATACACTGAAACTATATTGCAGGATGGCAGTAAATCTAATGAGTGCATATATGAGGAGAACTAAAATCTCTCCTTACATTTTCCACATGACCTTGAATAAGGTTCTTGGTCATCTGTCGACTTAAGTGGCCATTCTTTGGATATGAGGATAGTGGTATTCGGCACCAGAAATATTTTCAAAGGGCGTTCTGCACATTAAAGGTTCTAATTATCCTTCTTCAAGCCAGCAGCATCAGTCCTGATTATTAAACAGTTTGATAATCCTAACTGGCCTGAATTCTTTTCAGTGCAGTCCTTCAAATTACCCTTCTGCAGTTATGAATCTTTCCCAAAGCATTTAAATCTGCATACACAAAGAGAAACACCACCGCTTAGTCATGAATGCTACTGAACAAAACCTATATTTATTTCATGTTCAGGCTGTAAATATCAGAAGTTTATGGATGATGGTTTCTTAAGAAATAAACGCTATAGGCCCTGAAATGACTGGCAGTTCTATCATAAGAGATTTTGAACAAGCTTTGAGGCAAAGCCTCTTGGAGAAGAATATATGTACTTTGCTGACTATAAAGACATTCCACAGCAAAATATTAGAAATTTACTTGTTCTCAACATGCCATGATAGTAATGATTGAACTCTGGAGTTTTGCTATCTAGAAATTAAGCGTCTTTGGAGTTATCTATTTAGTGATGAGCTATAATATCCTTTTCCTACTTAAGGAAAATCCATCCAATCAGCTCTACCACAGTCTTCTGAAAGCCAGTTTTGAATCACAGAAGTGAAAATCACCAATTGCAATCAAGCTTCAGTGAAATAATCCAGTTAATAATTTTCCCTAGTTAATAATTTAAATATAATCACCAAAAAATAAGTTTGAGTTTGCTTGGACATTCATAAAATGGTGATGAACAAACATATCTCTGTATATTTCCAAATTTCATTTTCTTAATTCCACATGTCCCCTAACTACCTCTTTTTCCTTCCTCTTCTTTGACACTAGTCACAAACTGCCCTTATCCAAGGGCCTTAGTTGATAGAACCAGCTGATCAGTGAACCAGAGGATAGCTTAATCCACTCTCTTTGACTTGGATCATGCTGGAAAGTGGCCAATAAGAAGTATGTCTGTCTGAGTCTTCACAGAGAGCGCCCCCCCCTTCCTATCATACTCCTTCATTCCTGAATAGGACAAAAAGCCTGGCAAGTCCTAATTAATGCCTCTCATAAAGGGATAATTAAGATATTATATGAAGTCATGACTCTTGTTTTAACTTCCCTAAAATATAAATGTAATTCAGTGAGACACTTTCCTCAATAGGGTGAATCCAATGGTCCAAACCAGCCCATTTCATTACTCAGTCGTTTCATTCCCTGAGCATCCAGCTTGTATGTTTCCTTTCTCAGGGTTGAGTCTTTCCACTGTCATTGGTTAGATGTTAAGGAGAAAAATAACTCATTCCCAAAATCCAAACAATGTTTTTAAAACCTCAGAATCCTTCCATATGGAAACTTTTAGCAATCTGTTATACACCTTGTAACCTACACATGTGCAGGTGAGCTCCTCTCAGAGACCCTAATCGCTTGCCATGAGCATGTCACCGTTCTTAAAGGCACATTTGTGGTGTTGGATTGTACATATGCTTTTAGGGGAACATTGCAGTGATCTGTATGTCTATAGTCTTATAGCACATGAATATACACTGGAAAGCTTTTTCTTCAGAAGCAATTGGCTTTCATTCACAGACCTCATGGAACGGTACAGGAATCATCTTGCAAATGTCATAGGTTTGTTTGCCAAAATCTGTTAAATTATTTTTTTAAATAAAAGACCAACTTCTGGGACACCTGGGTGGTGACAGTTGGTTAAGCTTGATTTCAGTTCAGGTCATGAGATCAGGTCATGAGATCATCTGGCTCCATGCTTTTCCCTCACCCTCTTGCTCATTCTTATTTTCATTCTCTCTCTCTCTCTCTCTCTCTCTCTCTCTCTCTCTCTCCTTTTCTCTCTTTCTAATAAATAAATCTATAGATAAATTGATAATAAATAAATAAAAGACCAATTGCAGAGCATTTTTAAAGCTATAGTTTCATCCTTACCTGCTCCTTGGGGGGGGGATTTTTTTAAATAAACATATTTGTAAAATAAATTAATGTATATAATTATAGACAATTCATAAAACACAAAAAAGTAAAGGACAACATCAGTATTTTCACAAAGAAAACTACCATTAACATTTTGATGTAGTTGGGTAAATTTTTCTTTTCTATGTTAATGTAGTTAATCATTTTTATTTGTTTTTATTACAAAATGAGAGTGATCTTATGAAATCCCCTAGAGAAATTTTCTCTTACCTGATTTATCCCCTCACAATGTACGTTTGGTTTGTGTGATATATTAGAAGAGTGCATAAAACACATATGCACAGTTTAAGAAATAATTGTAAAGTAAATAATCTTGGTAAAAAATAGCCAACAACATAGACAGCCCTGATTGCATCCTGTCTTTCTCCCCTTAAGGTAACCACTCTCCTGAGTTTTGTGATAATAACTTCCTACAAATAAATATAGATTATTTTTTTCTGGTTTTGAACCATAGTAAGTGGAATTATACTGTATTCATTCTTTTCCAAATTTCTTCTTTTGCTCAGATCTATCATTATGAGATTCATTCAGGTCATTGGATCTACATGTACTTACTTAATTTATCTTTAATATGGTATAGTATTCCATTGAGTGAGTTTGCCATAATTTATATATTTATCTTATACTCTTAATGGGAATTTGGAGTAATTCCAGCTTATTGCTATTATAATGATGTTCTGAATAATTTTGAACATATCTCTTGGGGAATATGTGTAATTTTCCTACTGTGAATATCTATGAATGGAATTGCTAAGGCATAGATAGCTCTAATTTTACTAGATGATGCCAAACTGTTTTCAGAAGAGGCCATGCCAATCAATCTTTCCAACCAGTAGTTACACATTCTCACTAACATTCTCTATTATCATATTTAAAAAAATATTTTGAGAAGCTAATGGTTTTATAATCTTATTTCAAAATATTATTAACTTATAGTTCTCTAATTACTGAGTTTGAACATATTTCTACATCAAATTTATTAGTCACTTGGATTTTCTTTTTGTAAAGTAGTTCTATTAGGTCTTTACCCATTTTTTTTTCCCATTGTGCTGACTATATGTTTCATACTGATTTATAGGAGTTCTTTATATATTCTGAATACTAGTCCTTTACCAGATAGATGGGCCACAAATGTCTTTTCTAACTCTTGGCTTGTCTTTTTATTCTCTTCTTGGTGTTCTTTGATGAAGTGAATTCATTAATTGTAATGAATTATAACTAATCTCTTCCTTTATAATTTGTGTTCTTAATAGTCTATTTAAGAAATCCCCCTACTTCAAGATTATACGGAGATCATCCTACATCATTTCTCTAAAAACTTTATAGTTTTTCCTTTTATATTTATAACTCTGATAGACCTAGGATTGTCAAGAATGAACTAGAGATATAATTTTACTTCTTTTCTAAATAGATATCCACTTGCCTCACTGAAACTTACTAAGTAGTCCCTTCTTGCCTCTTGTCAATTCTGTTATGTAGAAGATGTCTATATATGTGTAGGTCTAATGTTAAGATCTTTCTGTGAATACTTGTGTCAACATCTCTTTGCCTTTGGTTTCTACATGGGAAGGTATACGTTTTCTCTTAAATTCAGTTTAATTTCTCTTTTTCTTCATTTAGGGAAACCTAAATCCTGAGTTTGCTATGGCCCCTTCCCTGCTCTTGTCAGCAATAATATTGTGGCAAATTATCCTAAAACTGTTTTGCAGCACTTGTCTAAAAGTTTCTAGGACAGGAAGAGAAACAATGGCAAAACAAAACCTTCAGAAAAGATTCCAATTAAATGTTTGAACTAATCATTGGGCTTATTGGTCCTTGGGTGGACTCAGTTTCAGTGAACTGGTGTCCTTTTCTCAGCCTCACATTGGCCCAGACTCCCCTGCCACTGTGTTCCTAATGTGATGGCCGCTCATGAGGCTTTCTTTGCTATCAGTTTAACAAAGGCATTGACCCACACATTGGACCTGTGAGTAATATATCCTCATACACATCCTTTTAATAAATATACTTGAACTGTTGGACCATGTGACTACTTAGTTCCAAGTTAAGATTCCTAAAACTCTTGCTTTTATATCCCGAAATGCAAATATGTAACAAAAAATAAAGGGTAAAACTGAGAACAGCTGATAGATGTGGTCTTAAATTCATAATTCAGATTATGAGATATAGGAAGATAATAAGAGATGATTAAAACCAGCCACTAGAATGAAAGTTCCCTGAGGGTGTCTCAAGTTCACTAGTGCATTCACAATGTCTAAAACAGTGTCTGGCATATAATAAAGACTTAGTTTTACAAAACATGTCCTTACTCCAATTCCCAAATAGGAGTCTTCTGTTAAAAAAGCTCTCTTCTGCAAAAGTCTACTGTCTAGCAATAGAGAAGAGAATAGTGTATTATGCCTTTCTTTTTCTACCTCCTGGGCATGCTTGATAAGAAAAGTAAAGGAAGTCTCAAAAGAGACTAGAATTGAGCTCATTGCTTTCCATCCCCTTTTCTGAAGCTAGGGCATGCCTCCCTAAACCCAAAGAAAGGTAACAAATATAACATCCTTGCAGTGCCTGCCTTTCAGAAGGAATTAGCAATAATAACAAAGATAATGATGACAGTAATAATAGCTACTAGTACTTGTATAGTGAGGGCCATGTGCCAGAAGAGTCTTAAACTCTTTACATGAAATATTTCATTTAATCCACAGAAACCCTATGCAGGTGGATTTTCATTGGCACCTTCATTCCCTTCATTTTACAGATGATGGGGCAAGGCAAGGAGAAATTAAGTGAATCATCCTGGGCCATGCAGGTAGTAAGAGCGATCATAGAGTTAATACCCTGATAGGTTGGGGCTAGAGTGTGTATTCTTAATGGCTATTCTACACTTCATTTCAACAAGCCAATTTCAGTTCACCCCCAATCCTCTGCATTACATATGCACAAACACATTGGTATTTATGAGGGTTGGGGGAGAGGTGTATATTTTATTTCCATTTTCTGGATTTTTGTCTTATTTTCTTAACTGAATTCAAGTTGTGGCACCTTGAGACATTGGAGACACAATTGTTCAAAAGGACATCAGGTGATGGATAGAACCTAGCTTTCAAAAAGCACCATATATTATCAGGAAAAGATAGAAGAACACAGAATTGTATGATGGGAAATCCATGCTAGAGATGTGTACAGAGTGCTTCAGGAATACAATGAAGGAATGTGATGTGGGTGAGAGAGAGGGGGCAGTGATGTTGGACAAGTTTTGCAGAGGATGTTTTGAAGTATGAATAGGAGTTTGACATGTAAGGAAGTAAGATACTGGTGTCTGTGCTAGGGTGCCATGCCTGGGGAGAGGCTAGCATGTTGGATGAGAGTTGGCAGAAGGTGTGGTAGAGGAATGTTCCAAGATGAAAGAGCAAGTTGGAAGATCTAGGTTCATGAAGAGTCAGCAAATAGGAGTTCTGTCATGCCTGAAGTCATATACCAAGGTTCAGACAATCCTCTATTATCTAAATGAGTCACCATAACTGATAAAGAGGCAAGGAAAGGTTAAGCTCCTTGTCCTGGGTCACCCAGCTAGTAAGATTATATGTAATTAAAATCAATTTGCTGGGAAATAGATAAGGCATTTGGAGAGATAGCAGACTCTGTGTGAGGTATTTTTTTCTGACACATAGATGGCCACAGTATTTTGTCCCCTGGAAGTGGAGTGAGTAATGAGGATACCTTCAGAAGATTAGAATTATCTTCAGCTGGATGCCCTGTACCTATTTCTTGTTCCTTTTATGTTATTACTGATTTGTGTGTCTGTATGTAAAAATTTCCTTTAATTAACTAATTGTACTGACATATATTTGCAAGTGTTTCCTTTAATATACACCTACCCTTTCCTGTGATTCAAATAACTATATTCAATTCTCCTAATTTTTCATAATGTTCTCAATTATGATAGCAAAATAACTCAGTTCTGGGAAAATACACCAATAACTGTCTTGAATTGCAGAAACAATAAAATTAAAAGAGTTTTAACCGAACGATTTGCGTTTTTTAATTGAAATATTTGTGCACAAAAGCCCATGATGTCACCACTAATGGCTAATTTATTTGTTTGTCTGACTCATAACGAATATGGGAGAATTGTTTTAATCAAGATGAATTGCTTTTAATAAAGACTAAAATCCCTTTCATTTAGCTTAACAGAAGCCACTGTTTCAGCAGTTTTGGGGGAAGAAATATAGGAGTTGGTTCTTTCAGAAGTTCCAGACCAGAGTTCCACACTTTGCAGGAGAAATCAGAAGGACATTGTTAACATGCTCTATTTAATTTGGAAAAGTTTTAACTTTTGGTAGTCAGCTCAATAAATGAAACTGCCTGCTTTTAACCTGGACCAATGCCATTGCTGTACTAGGATATGCCATTGGCTAAGCTGTCACTTTTTCTGTTGCTGTTAGAAGAAGGTGGTGAAAAACTTCAGTGTAAATAGCCATTTTCTATGTTTAACTGTATTTTTTAAAGTTTTTTATTTAAACTGAATTTAATTAACATACATTATATTTCAGTTTCAGAGGTAGAATTTAGTGATTATCCTTTAATGGAGTTACAGAATTAATTTAAGGAACAAATTGATGACACAGGCCCCATCTCTGCTATTTCACATGGAGTGAGGAAATCATTTTGACCTCAGCACCATAAAGGATAAATCAATGTAGACTGTATATCCTCCTGTGTCTCTGAACAAGTGCCCCAAATTCCCACATTTGTTTCATGTCCTTACCCAATGCCTACTATGTGCTCTAAACTATACAAAACTCTTGAGGGGATGTATATGTGTAAGAGATACAGTGCAATGATAGAAATAAAGGGGCCAAGACTCTAGGATTACCTGGCCCTAATAACCATTTACTAGCTGAAACTTACGTGAGCCTTAGTTTCCTGTCTATCAAATGAGAATCATACTTAGTATGTATCCACAGTGGAGACTAAGTAAAATAATATAAATAGCATTAGCACATTGAAGATGCTCAATACCTAATAGTTTCTCATTTTCTATTAAGTCATGAGTCTGAATTACCTTGGAGAGAATCACATCCATGGTCAGAGAAGATTTCATGTACCCTATATATGGCATCATTAATTGTGAGGGGTATTAGGAAGGAAAGGCTGTGGGTCACCAACACAAACTGAGTTTCAGTTTCTTAGGGTTGAGAAGACTGGGTGAGGAGAATAAAGCTGGCAAATTTTGAATTGGGCCTTAAGGGTGGCTGTGATCCAAATGTGTACAGCAGAAAAGAGATGAAGGTCTTCACTGGATAAACAGTATGATCAGGGTCTTGAATGTAGGACCACACATGTTACTTACAAGAGCTAGGAGTAGAATAATTTGACTACAACAGGCAATTTCTGCAGGTAAATGGGGAACGAACACAATTTTAAAGTTAAATGAAGAATCGTTTGTGGAAGTTAATAATTGATCATTTAGGTAACAGGAGTCACATAAGATTTTTGAATCGAGACTGGTATTTTTAAGAAAACCGTCTAGCTTTAAAATGCAGGATGAATAAAAAAAAATCAAGTGACTGGACTCTTAGGAATCAAGGCCTAGATTAATTAGGCTGATGGCAGTAGCGATAGGAAAAGAAGTGTAGAACGTCAATGAAGGAAGAACTGATTGGCCTTGGTTACTGATTGGATATGGGGTGAAAAAGAAAGAAGACACTAAGACTGATTCAAGTGCTTAATGCTTGTTAATTGGGAGAATGAGAGAAGGTTGAATTAATTTTTAAAAATAATGTGCTTTTAGTTATGTATGACTTGAAGTGATTATAAAGCATCCAAATAGAAAGCGCTAGTCAGTATTTGGCATATGGGGAGAAAATTAAAGAGAAGTTCAGGAAATCAAGATGTGAATCATTTGTCTTCATGGAGTAATTAAAAGTTTGAAATCAGATGAGTTTTATAAGGCAGTGTTTCTCAACTGTATCTTGTGTTACTAAAAACACACTCATTCAACAATAAAAACTTCTGGAGACCCCAACACTAGTGCTGCTTGCCTGGCACCCTACTGTTTTTCAGAGATATAGTGGTGATCACCAACAAAGTTCCCATTGTCAAAGGGCAGTCTGCACAGGAGTGTTGATTTGCATGATAATATTCAGTTTTGTTTGATAGCTATAATGCCTTATCTCTCAAGAAAGTCAGTTTGCATGGAAATGAAGAACAGTGGTGTTGCTATTAAAATAATTCCAAATCTGCTCTATTTTGTTAAGAAAGTAAATCATTCACAAACCCTGATAGCTTGTAAATAATTTACTGGTGATAACCATGGTACCTAATGGATCAGAAACTTCTAAGGGGAGATTAGATAGACAACAGAGTGGCTCAAAGCTGAACCTTAGGGAACAGACCCATGTAAGAGTAGGAAAAGTGACCAGTAAATTAAATAAATCAAGAGATAGATGGATGGGTGGACAAGAGACAGACAGATAAATAGAAGTACATGAGTAACATTAGAGAGTTTGGAAGACTAGAAAAGAGCCAACTGGGACAGTTCTACTAAAGCGTAGGGAAGAAAAAATTAAAAGAGACATAATCCACAGCATTTAGCGATATGGATAGAGTTAGGGAATGAGAATTAGGGAATTGAAAGCTCACTGATAAACTTTGCAAAGAGCAGTTCAGCAAGCAAAATAGAGAGGAGTCAAGCTAATATCCATGAGGTTATGGAAGATAACATTCAAAGAAAAAAGAAAGTATAAAATGACTCAAAGTTTTGTTCTTAAATAATTTATTTGTAAACAAATGATAAGTTGGCTGTGGGAAAGAGAAATAAAGATGTTGAGGAGGATGTCTAGGGTTTGGTTGGGAAAGTATACAGAATTCCAGAAGCTGAGGCACACCCGGTAGAACCACATAATGGATGTGTCACAGGAAGTGAATCTTGAGGTCAAGCAGAGGATGTCAGGTCCTAGGACTGATGTTTAAAGAAATGCTTTATTGAGGAGAAGACCCATCAATCCCAGCACTACATAGGAGAATTTAAGCTTAGGAAGTCTCAGGCAAAGTTTTTTATGGTGGTTTTTTTTTTTTTTTTTTTGTAAGATTTTATTTATTTATTTGAGGGAACACAAGCAGGGGAGTGAGAGAGGGAAAAGCAGGCTTCCCGCAGAGCAGGGAGCCCAAAGTAGGGCTCCATCCCAGGACTCCAGGATCATGACCTGAGCCAAAGGCAGATGCTTAACGACTGAGCCACCAAGGGGCCTCTATGGTGTTGCTTTTTATAATCATTTGGGTACCTGCACAGAGGGCAAATTGCATATAGGTTGAAATTTTTGGCAGAGACCCTGGTTGGAAGATTAATGCAAATCTAGGCCAAAAATGATACTTTTGAGCTATAGTAGCTGTTCTCCAGTTGAAAAGAAATGTTGATAAAAATATTTAGCATTAATGTGGCTCTGTAACAGTGTATGAGGATGAGATCCATTAGCGAGGTTATCTATGAACAAATATTTAATAGGTACTCAGCCTATCAGTCAGTCTCATAGAAGGAGTAGCTTACCTGTGTTGGAGGCAAAATGATAAATTAAGTTTTGATATGTTGAGTCAGAAGAGTTTTCAGAACTAAACGAAGTTAGAATGCCATTTCATAACTACAAATATTAACATGGAAGAAGGAAGGGTTCAAATCTGTATTTGGAAATCATTAGCTTATAAATTCAATTTCTAGCCAGAGAAAGCATTATCCAGTAAGGAAAGAGCCAGTATCAGAGACCACATTTAAAATGTAAGACATAAGAGTTGCTGGATGTCTCAGTCGTTAAGCATCTACCTTTAGTTTAGGTCATGATCCAGGAGTCCTGGGATCGAGCCCTGCATTGTCGGGCTCCCTGCTCGGTGGGAAGGCTTCTTCTCCCTCTCTCACTTCCCCTGCTTGTGTTCCCTCTCTACTTGTGTTTCTCTCTGTCAAATAAATAAATAAAATCTTTATAAATACATAAATAAATACACAAATAAAATGTAAGATATAGAAGAGGTACACAGAGATGCAAAAAAGGAGCCAGCAGAAAAAAGTAGTCTCACAGAAGCCAAGAGAGAGGAAATTTTAGGACAGAAGACCCAAAAATATTTAGTGAATTGAGACTACAAATTACCTAATACAGTCAGTAAGGACATTTGTAGTTCAGTAGTGAGTATGAAACTAGGTTGCAAAGAGATGAAGGGAAGTGTAAGTGAACATTAGAAATGGTAGCATCGACTCCTTTGTAAAGCAAAATATCAGAAATCTATTAATCAACTATAAGCCTTCCGTTGACCCTAGACAGCAGTTGTGAGCTAAGTCTGCCTTGTTTGTTAAGAACAAATATAGGATGAAAAACAAGAGGAAAGGAACCTCATGTTGGAGATGATATACAGAGATGAAATGGCTTAAGAGAAAGGCAAAAACTGGAGGAAGTTGATGACAGGCTTGGAAACATGAAATTATCACTACCTTTTCTCTTCTGCCTTCAAGGACAGATGTAAAGTTGGCATAATAATGACATTATATTTCAAGGGCTTAGAGTACTGCCTGGAACATAATAAATACTCAACTTCCCTATTTGTCAAAATATGGAAACTGCTGCAAATGACTTTGTAACTTCAGAAGCTTCTTATAACAAGGTTTTTCTCCCCTTCAGTGCAATGTAGATTTTAGCATGTGAGCTGTGCTCCACGCACTCATTCAGGGTCCCAGGGTCTTTCCAATTAGTACTCTGCCATCCTCTAGGGTCTTTGAACAGTCTAGTGATCCTCTATGACTAGCTGTCAGATAAGGAAAAAATGAGTGTGCAAGAGCATGTGGGAAAGAAATTTTGAGGCTTGGAAATGCTATGCGTGGGTTTTGTCTATGTTCCATTGGACAGAGCTCAGTCAAGTGATTCTCCCAAACAGCAGGGAAATCTGGGGAATGTAGTCTACTTGTGGACTCTGGAGTAAAAAAAAATATATATATATATATTTATATATATAAAATATATATATATATTCTCTCTATATATATATAGCAGTCTCCATAAGGGCTGTTATGATTACCATTAATGTCATCTATATTAGAGTCTTTGCCAAATTAATTCCCTGAAGAGTCAAATTGAAGTAAAAGACAAGTAAGTTTCAATGGACACTGGGGATGGGAAAGTTAGACCCATGAACATCCCAAAAGCAAACCCTGGGAACCTAGGAAGAAGGGCTGTTATCCTAAGATGAATAGTAAGGACTAGGAAGGGATAGAAACACATTAAAATCTTAAACTTACACTTCTTGTCCAGACCTCCCCTGAATTTCTGACATATAGTCAGCTGCTACTTTACCTTTCCATTTGTGTATCTATAGGTATCTCAAGCTTAACGTAGCCAAAATTAAACTGATCTGCTCAACACTAGTAGCATTTGCCATACCTGGAGCCATTTTTTTTTTAATTCCAATTGATGGTAATATCTCTCTTCCAGGTATTCAGATCACAAGTCTTGGAGTCATTCTTGACTCCCTTTTTACTCTTATATCCAACAACCAGTCGATCGGGAAATCATGTTGCCTCCTCCTTCAACCTATATTTGTAATTTGATCACCTTATGCCACCTTCACTGCTGCCATGTGGTCCTAAGCAACCATCATCTCTTACCTTTACCATCTCACTTTCCCCACAGTCTCGTCTCAACTTGTGACCATGACATACCTCTGCTCAAAGCTCTGCAATGGCTCCCACCTGACTCAGAATAACTGCCTACTCCTTGCAATGGCCCACATGACTCTCAGCTCTTGAATCCTCCTACCAGTCTCCTTAATACTGTGCCTCAATTCTGGCCTCCTTGCTGTTCCTCACACATATAAGAGGGATTCCTGCTTTGGAGCCTTGGGTCTAGATGTTTCCACAACATGAAGCCTTCTATCCCCAGATATCTACAGAGGTAACTCTCACCCCCCTTAAAGTCTCTGTTCGTAGGTCACATTTTGAATACATCATTCACATGGGCACCACATTTAAGAAATTAACATTCCGCACCACCACCAGTAACTTCTCTAATTCCCTTAGCATGCTCTACTCCTTCCTTTCCCATAGCATTTTTCACCCTCACACACAGTATATACGTTACCCATTAAGTATGTCTATTATTTTAGTTGACCTCCCACCTCCTCTATAGAATGCTAAACTCCATGAGGCCAGAAGTCTTTACTTTTTTGGTCACTAATGTATTTCAAGCTTCTAGAATGGCATCTGGTACATCTGGTACAGTAAATACTTGCTATGTGAATGAATGAATGAGTTAATAAATACATTAATTAATCAATTTTTCCTCGACCACTCATATCTCTTACCTTTTCTGACAAACAGCATTTTTTTTTTCCCCTACACTTGGCAAATGATTCTGGTAATAGTGGTCTGGGCCCCAGACTATGGACACCAATTGGACATTAATTTGATACTTCGGTAAGGAAGAGATTTTTTTTTAATGATTTATTCTCTTTAGTTTGTCAGTACAAATATTCAGTCTCAAGTTGTATCTGAAAACTTACAGGCCAGCAAATGGTTGGGAGTGGAGAGCATGCATCACTTACAGCTACAGTGATTTTCTATCTCTGACTCATCTGAAAAAGCCTTAATTGAGTATTTATTCTTATGCTGCAAGATCCAAAAAATCTTAACTGCCATTAAGCTGTCTACAGAAGCAAAACGAAATGGAGAATTAAGGCAATTATCAGCATGATATGAACCATAGAAAACATGTTTGCCTCAATCTGGATGTTTCTGGAGAACTTATTTTTGACCTAAATTATCTGAGTAAACCCCCCCTTCGGTTTCTATTTCATTTTGCACAGATAGATAGTAATTTAGTGTGGAGAGGGAACAACCCATAATATAGGGAATCAGTGTGAGAAGAAACTCATCATCCAGGATATGTTTGGCTGTATCTTCTCTTTTCACTAAACTTTGTTCCCAGAGGAAATAGAAAAAATACAAAGACTTAATAAGGAATTTTGGGGAAAATTAACAACTGATTTGCTGAATATGTGCTTCGACACCTGCCTACCTTTTGTTCCTGACTAAAATAACTTTAGTTTGGATTTCTTTACGCTCCTGTTTCGGCTTTAACTTTAGATCCATCTTAAAAAGCCAGTGAGCAAATAAAACAGGATCATCATCATACATTCATTTCAGTGCAAATGCCGATACAATTGAGAGAAGTGTGGGCTGTTTCTGTTTTACATGAAAGCCAACTCTCTAATGTATGTCAAGTGTGTGATAATGAGGAATTTGCAGTTGTGTCCATCTGCTGCTCTTGTGTGCTTTATTAAATGTTTTGTCAGGTCAATTGTATTTGTTAGATATCTTCACTCTCTTTCCCCAAAGATACATTTCCCAATAAGACTATATTTTAACTTTAGAATTTGATATTCAAACTACCCGCCCTCTTCCCACACACACCAACTTCAATGGTGAGTGGAGGACAACCTGTAAAAGTGATCAAAAAACAGCACCTGCTGAGAAATAGGGCCCTCTCTGGCCCAGCCCACCTGCTTTTCCTAACACCTGAACATCTCAGTGGAGCCAATGACAGAATCCCACAGGGGTCTCAGCCCATGAAGCTCAGTTATTCATTGACTTCAAATGCTATCCCTTGACTGCTGATTGGCTATAGATTCATTGGAAAAAGTTAAAATCAACCAAGGAGGTGATAAATTTTCAGGATACGATACAAATAAACATAGAGGTTAAGTCTAATTTGATGCAGCATAGGAAGAAGTGTGACTGAAATCAAAAATATTCCTTCCCCATGTCTATGTCTCAGCAATCAAGAGCTCAATTTTTTTTTTTTTCATTTTGGTTTTAAGGTCCCACCTGATTTTATCCTAACCTACCTTCTCTTATCCCTCTTCATCATGAGATTTCTTTCTATCTTATTTATTTTTATTCTTTATTGTCTCTACCATTATTGAGATATAGTTGACTGTTACACTGTGTAAGTTTAAGATGTACAGCCTGTGATTTGATGTATCTACATATTGCAAAATGATTACCATGATAGCATTAGCTAACTCCTCCATCCCATCACACAGTTACCTTTTTTGTGTGGTGAAAACATTTAAGATCTCTCTTAGCAACTTGCAAGTATTCTTAACTATAATCCCTATGCTGTATATCAGATCACAGAAGTTTGTATTCTTTGACCACCATCATCCATTACCCCAAGCCCCTACCCTCTAGTAATCACCACTCTGATCTCTGTTTCTATATGTTCAGCTGTTTAAGATTCCACATGTAAGTGATATCACATAGTATTTCCCTTTTCTAACTTATTTCCTAAGTTAGCAGAACAGTCTCAAAGTTCATCCATATCACAGATAGCAGGATTTCCTTCTTTCCTGTGGCAGAATAATAGTCCATTGTGTCATATACCACCTCTTTTTATCCATTCTTCCATCTAGGGGTGTTTATAACTTGACTATTGTCAATAACATTGTAATGAGCATGGAACTGCAGATATCTCTTTGAAATCCTGTTTTCATTTCCTTTTAAAATATACCCAGAAATGGGATTGCTGGATCATAGTGCATTTCTACTATAATTTTTTCAGGGTCCTCTGTTTTCTAAGTGGCTAGAAATTTACATTTCTACCCACAGTGCACCAGAGTTCCCATTGATCCACATCTCCCACACTTCTTACCTGTTCTCTTTTTGACAATAATCCCTCTAATAGGTATAAGGTAAGGTAATATTTCATTGTGGTTTTGATTTGCATTTTCCTGATGATTACTGATGCTGAGCACTTTTTTCATGTACCTGTTAGACATTTGTACATCTTCCTGGCAAAAGGTCTACTAAGTTCCTTTGTCTATTTTTTAATGGAATTGTTTTGGGGACTTGTTTTGTTATTGTTGTTATTGAGTTGTATGAGTTTTTTTACATATGTAATATTTTAACCCCTTATCAGATAGATGCTTTGCAAATCTTTTGTCCCACTCTATAGTTTGTCTTTTAATTTTGTTGATTATTTTCTTTGCTGTGCAGAATCTTTTTAGTTTCATGTTGTCCCACTTGGTTATTTTTGCTTTTGTTGCCGTTTCCTTCGGTATCAAATCCACCCTGAAACAAACAAACAAAAAATATCACCAAGATAGATTTCAAGGAGCTTAGACCCTGTTTTCTTCTAGAAGCTTTATGGCTTCAGGTTTACAGTCAATTCTTTAATCCATTTTGAGTTGATTTTTATTTATGGTGTAAGTTAAGAGTCCAGTTTCATTCTTTGGTATATGAATATTCAGTTTTCCCAGCATCATTTATTGAATAGAATACCTCTGCCTCATTGTATATTCTTGGCTCTTTTGTAACAAATTAATTGGCGATTGCTTTATTTCTGAGTCTCCATTCTTTTACATTGATCTCTGATCTGTTTTTAGGCAAATACCATATTATTTTGATTACTACAGCTTGGCAATATAGTTTTTTATTAGAAAGTATGATGCCTCTACCTTTGGTCTTCCTTTCTCAGAATTTTCTTTGGCCACTTAGAGTTATTTGTCATATCATAGAAGTTTTAAGGAGTGTTTTTTCTATTTCTGTGAAAAATACCGTTGGAATTTTGATAGGGATTGCATTGGATTTGTACATGTCTTTGGGTAGTATGGACATTATGTTAATATTAATTCTTCCAATCCATGAGCCCAGAATATCTTTCCATTTGTATCTTCCTTGTTGAGTAAGAATCTTGATAGGTGGCATCCTAGCCTTAATCATGATCTTAGAAGAAAAGCATGCAGCCTTTCAACATTCAGTATGATGTTTGCTCTGGCTTATCATATATAGTCTTTATTACGGTGAGATACATTCCCTTTATATTCAGTTTGTTGAGGGTTTTTATCATGAAAGGATATTGAATATTTCCAATGGTTTTCTGCATCTATTGAGATGGTCATATGGTTTTTATCCTTCTATTTGTTAATGTGGTATATATCACACTGAATGATTCATGAATGTTTTATCATCCTTTCATTCCTGGAGTATATCCCAACTGATCATGGTATATGATCCTTTTAATGTATTGATGAATTCCATTTACTAATATTTTGATGAGGATATTTGCATCTGTGTTCATTAGAAACAGGATATTGGCCTGAAATTTTCTTTTTATAATGTTCTTGTCCGATTTTGGTATCACAGTAATGTTCTCATATAAAATCACTTTGGAAGTGTTGCCTTCTCTTCTATTTTTTGGAAAGTTTTGAGAAGAATTGGTATTAATTCTTTAAATGTTTGGTAGAAGTCACCAGTGAAGCTATCTGTCATGAACTGTTCTTGTTGAGAGGTTTTTGATTAGTGATTCAATTTCCTTAGTTAATTGGTCCATTCAAATTCTGTTTCTTCATGATTAAGTCTTAAAAGTTGTATATTTTTAGGAACTTGTTGATTTCTTCTAGGTTGTCCAACTTGTGTATGTTTGCATGTGTGTGTGCGTGTAATGTTCATTGAAGTATCTTATGATCCTTTGTGTTTGTGTCGTATCAGTTGTAATGTCTCTTATTTCAGTTAATTATTTGCCATTTTTTTTTTGTGAGTCTAGCTGGAGGTCTATTTTATCTATTAAAAAAGATCTTAATTTCACTGATTTCTTTTTAGTCTCTATTTCACTTATTTCCACTTTGATATTTGTTATTTCCTACCTTCTACCAACTTTGGACTTCATGTATTCTTTCTCTAGCTCCTTGAGGTATTAAGTTGGGTGATTTGCTTAAGATCTTTCTTATTTCTTAATATAGGTATTCATCACTCTGAACTTCCTTCTTTGAACTGCTTTTGTTGCATCCCATGAATTTGGCATCTTCCATTCTGATTTTCATTGGTCTCAATATATTTTTTTTATTTTTGTTTTCATTTCTTCTTTGACTCATTGGTTGTTCCTGAGACTGTTGTTTCATTTCTACAGATTTGTGAATATTCTAGTTTTCTTCATGTAATTGATTTCTGGTTTCATGTCATTGTGTTCAGAAAAGATGCTTGATATAATTTCAGTCTTCTTGAATTTATTAATATTTGTTTTGTAACCTAACATATGATCTATCCTGGGGAATATTCCATGTGCACTTGAGAATAATGTGTATTCTACTGCAGTTGGATGGATGTTCTGTAAATATCTGTTAGGTCTATCTGGTCTAATGGGTAGTTTAAGTCCAATATTTCCTTCTTGATTTTCTGTGTGAATGATATATCTGTTGTTGAAAGAAGGATATCAGATTCACCTACTATTACTATATTGCTATCTATTTGTCTCTTAGGTTTGTCATTATTTCTTTGAATAAGCTTTCTGCCCCTTTATCTCTTTTCTTTTGGGGACCCTTATGAGTATATATTGGTCTACGTCTGGTTTCTCATTTGTTCCTTCATCAATCTCCACCCTTTTTTATTCTTTTTTTAAAATTATTGTTACTCCTCTCATAGATGAATTCTACTGCCTGTCTGTGAGTTTGCTGATCCTTTATTCTGCTTGATCTAGTATTCTGCTGAAACCCTCTAAGTTGAACTTTTCAGTTCAATTTTTATATTCTTCAGCTATGTCATTTCTGTTTGGTACTTTTTAATATTTTCTATCTTTTTGTTGAAATTCTCACTTTGTTCATATGTTTTTCTCCTTACCTCCATGAATGTGACCATTATTTTAAATCTCTCTCTCGAGTAAATCACTTAATTCTATTTAATTAAAATTTGTTTTCTGTAGTTTTATCTTGTTCTTTTGCTTGGATCATATTCCTTTGTTTCTTCTCCTTGAATCTTTGTGTTGGTTTCTGTGTATCAGATAAAACTGCTCTCTCCAAGACTTCACAGAGTGATCTTGTGTTGGAGATGAAGCTCTTCGATCAGTCCAGCCTGTGGTCCTAGTTGTCTTCAAGATGTTATGATTGTTCAAGCCATATTCTTTGTTCTTAGTGGCTCCCACTAATTGAGGGTGTGCCAAAACCCATCCATGTCCCTGGGGTGGGGGGCACATTCAGCTCCTAGATGCAAACTGGTTGTAAGTTGGATCTTCAGACAATAGCTGTGAAACTTCAGACAATGTAGTTAGAACCCTTCCAAAGAGTAATTCGAAGATGGGCATTTTTGCTTGTTCCCCCTGCACTGATCCCAAGTACATAGCCATGGAGGTGCAGGTGCTTCTAAGTCTATTAAAATATTCTTTGTTTTTACAGTCCGTGGGACTGCTGAATGCAGGCCCCTTTGGCACCAGAGCCTTGCAGTCCTTCAGATATCAGCCACAAAAACAGGGACATTAAGTATGTGTATAAACTCCTTCCACAGAGATGCTGGCAACTTAAGCAGGCTAGAGGGAGACAGCAAGGGAGACATAGGCTTCCCTGGTCTCCAAGGAAGATGGCAGTCAGCCTCTAGATCTAATTAGATGTGTGCTAAATTAGAAGTCGGACCATCAGGAAATAGCTTTTGAGGTATGCAAATATACTCCTTTTAAGGAGACAGGTGTTTTTGCCTGAACCCTCTATGCTAAAACCATGATGGTAGAAGAGCGCTGCTCTGTTTGAGACAGTACAGTGAGATTCATGAATGGAAGCCCCACGGGATATCAGAGCCGGGCATTCTGGGGACATGTTCTCTGGGCAGCAGTTGCAGAAGCTAGGGAGCAGATATATACACAACCTCTTTCCAGGAGATACTGGCCACTTGATGCAAGCAGGAAGGACAGGGTAGAGTAGGTGTCCTCTGGATATGTGTTTAGTCAAAAGACCAACCCTCAGGCAGCAGCTTCTCATATATGAAAACCTTCCAGAGTAAGACAGGGGAATGGGCAAATTTTGCTTTTTTCCTGTGTCTTGAGGCCTGGTGTAATAGCTGCAATGAATTTTCAGGCCCTTTAATGACTGCTTCTTTCTTTGTCATAGTCTATGGGTCTCATGCACCAAAACCTGTTGGCTTTCAAAGCAAGGTGTCTGGAGGACCCATCCCTCAGGCAGGAATCTTCAAAGCTGGCTCACTAGACTTGGGGTCTAAACCCTTCACTCCTCAGGGAGAATCTGAGAGTTGGAGGATCCCTCCTGATTGTAGGCCACTATGCCGGGAGTGGGGTTTATGACGAGAGTTTGTCTCAGACTTTCCTAACATTTTCACTGTGCACATTTCCTCTTTTGCTTGTTGTGTAGGAATCACCTGGCTACTTCCTGAATTTCTTTTAGAGAGAATTTTTCTGTGTGTACCCACTCATTCTCTGTGTCCACAGGAGGAGGGGAGTTCAGGAACCCCTATGTTATCATCTTAAAAATGTTCTCGAAGCGTTCTCCATTTTGACACTTCTATTAACATTGACTAATTTAATTTCTAATAAGTGAAACATCCTTGACCTTTCCTACCTCCAGACATCTGTACCTGGTCTTTCCTTTGCTTGGAATGTCCCTACCTGTGTTTCTGTTTAAGCAAATCTAGTCACATTTTATGGTTCAGCTCAAAACCCACCCCAATAAAGTGTTCCCTTTTAGCATGGTAATTTTAATTGCTTCCATCTCTGAACTCACATAGTACAGCTGCTTTATTCCATTTCCCCTCCTTCTTTATTCTTCTGTGTCCCATTTTCCTGTTCTTTCTATATTTTTAATTATTTTAGTTATGAAATGCCACACAAAGAAATATCACATACATGGAAAAATGTCAAATCTATACTTTGAAAATTAGTTCTAAAATGAACTCCTGTGTGATAACTCTTAAAGAAAAGAACTATAATATTGCCAACACCCAAGAAGCTCCCATGTGTTCTGTCCAATTGACATTTCCTTCCTCTCTAACAGAGCTAGCCCCATTCCCTTTATAGTTTTACTATAATATATGAATCCCTGAGCAATAGAGTTTCATTTTTATCTTTCTGAATTTTACATAATTTTTAATTTTTCACTTTCTATAAAAATGATTAAACTAAATGGTAAACACCCTAAAACACACTCTAAAACACAGTAGGTATATGGGTCTTTTTCTCCCATTAAATTATAGCATTTAGCATATAAGTGACAGCTATTACATTATTATCCTTATATCTTTGTGGCATCTATAGGTACTCCTGAACTGTTAATTAACTTTTGAATTAATAACCTATCTGTTTTAGCATCTTGCTTCCTTGAGGGCAATGGTGCTCTTAAATTGTTTGTAAAATCCCCTTATTACTTAGTGCAGAATAGGTGCTTATTAATTTTTTCCTTTTATTCAGTGCTATTGCTTTGCCATGAAATGATGTAAAACTTAATATTGAATGATCACATATGAGGAGCCTTGCTGAATTACTCACTATGACAATAGCCTTTTCTATTTTCCTTATAGCCCTTGTTATTATTTGAAATTATATTGTTTTATTATTTAATTGTTTATTTTCTATGTTATCTCAAATAGAATATGAGCTTCTGTATCTAAAGTTTAGGACATTAGCTGTCAAAATATAGGTGCTTAATGAATATTTGTTGAATTAGAAAAATAAATGAAGTATTATAGGAATTAAGGAGTTAGAGCTTTTTATGACCTTGATGTTTTATTAATGCCTGTCATCTTTAGAACGCTATTCATTTCTCAGCTCCTGTATTTCTGGAAGACATTTATTCTGAACTTGGCTAATTATTTTCCTTCTTGAGAATATAAACTTTCTCTCAAGGCCAGAGTTTGCTCTGGAGAGGAAATAGGATCAGCTGTTATTTCTGACATGGGTTTAAAATGTTCTTTCTACAAAATGAGGGATGATTACATCTACAGCACTTTTATTAAACTCAAGCAATACGTGATTAAGGTACTAATGCTTTCCCACAGTAAAGTAAGGTTTTTATTACTTTGTCATAATATATGGCATATTCATATTTGAAAGTAGCAGGAAAATAACACTAGGTGGCTAAAAAGTAGGCTCTGAACTCTTCAAGGCTATAAACCATTTGTTTATTGGAAGGTAACATGGTTACTATTTTCAAGGTTTTGAGGATTTTGTTAAATTAAAACTATGTGTTTTTGAGGACAAAACAAGAAATACTTTTTTTTTTAAAGATTTTATTTATTCATTTGTCAGAGAGAAATGCAGCTAGAGAGGGAACAGAAGCAGGGGGAGTGGGAGAGGGAGAAGCAGGCTTCCCACTGAGCAGGGAGCCCGATGTGCGACTGATCCTGGGACTGCGGGATCATGACCTGAGCCGAAGGCAGTCGTCCAACCAACTAAGCCACCCAGGCGCCCCAAGAAATACTTCTTGTGTCTAGTTTTTTGCTTCTTGTGTTACTTTTATCATCCCAGATTGTCCTAATGTTGTCCTTACAAATTCCCCATTTGGCAGGTAGTCATGTTCTTGAGGATGAACGTCTAAGATGTGATGGAAAACTGCATTTTTGGAGCTCTTTGTTCCACATAAGGAACAAAATACCCCATGGAAGCATCTTATTCCTTTGTCTGGAAGTTCTTTCCAAATACATTGAAAGTCTGTACAGGAGAAAGGGGACATGTTATACATGGGGCGGGGGGGGGGCAGAATTGCAACCCATCTTATGTAGGTAGCCTCTTGTCTTTGTGTTGTGTGTTTATGTGAGAGTTTTTTTCCAATTGGTGTACATCTACAGCACATCAAACTGATATGCATGTCTTCCATTTCCATTCCTCTCCACTCTGCAATGGAAAAGTTGAAGTCCCATTAAGGTGTCATGAGTTTGCATGATCCTGGAGTTCAAGATGTGATTTTTAACTTTGGGGATAATTATTCAGTTCAAGCTTTCTCATGAGTGGATCACAAACAACCAAGGGACATAAATAAAGATATTTAATATTTGCATTAACACTCTACAGTTTATATAAATCTTTGCAAAATATCTAATATTCAGAACAACTCTTACCTTGATGATGTCCAGGGTGACAGACCTTCCTTCACAGAGTTCTAAGAATGCACCACTTCCCAAGCAGGTATGGACTAGATATTAAAGTTTTGAGAAGTAAAGATTTCCTTCTTATGAAAAGCATGGATATACCTCATCTCTACTATTAAGTAATTTCTTCTATATAGGACATCTTTCTGAAGGATGACTTTAAAAAACGTATAGAGCTATTAAGTACTTTCAACTCAATGAAAATATACCATGGTATAAGGAATCCTTTCAACTACTTGACCACAGCTGTATCGGTATGTTTTTTTAGATTTTTTTTGGAGTTGATGGGGAGAAAAGCTAAGTCTATAGTGTTGTCCCCAGTTTGAGGGGAAAAAAAAAAGAAACGTGCTGCTATCAAGACAAACGTGCTTCCCTTTTGCTACGATTTCTCTTGAGGCAGCAATAGGTGAAGGATCACATCAGTCACAACCACAACAACCCCCCCATACACACACAACACAAAACACAGAAACACACGCATGGAATTCGATTCCAGTGTGCACAGTTCAGTAACGCATCCTGACCAATCTTACCGGCTTCTCTAGTAAAGGGTATGACTTTGAAGGCAGGCAAAGTGCTCACTGATGCAGTGTGTTCTTTTTCATTGCATGGTTCCCTCTGGAATGAACAGTCTTTGTTTCTGAGCTAAAACAAACTGTCATTAATGGTCATTAACTGCATTAATTGCATTAAACCTTATTGCTACTCTATTGTAGTGGGTATTCCATTGTGGCTGGCTCTCATGTGTATTTTTTGTTTTAGGCCTTAGGAAGCTCATCTCACCCACAGTATCTCAGCAAAACCATGTTTCTCTCACAATTGTTCCTATTTCTAGTCTCCGTGTTGCATCCTTGCAATGTGCAGAGCCAACCTTAAATGTGGGCAGATGAGCTATGGGAGTAAGACAGGTGAGGGAGTATGTGTTTCTGTGTCTTTGTATATGTTTATTCTTACATATACATTCTTTATATATGGGAAATAAATGAATACATTTGCAAAGCAAGTGAAATTGGCCACGTGTGGATCTTGAAGCATTTCCTGAGGGATGACAAGAGTTGTGAAGACTATGGAATAAGCAAAAACCTCCATATACCCTAACAACTTGAATTTAAAATTTTTAAAGCAAGGGGTACTTGGGAGGCTCAGTTGGTTAAGCCTCAGTTCAGGTCATGATCCTCAGATCCTGGGATTGAGTCTGCACTGGGCTCCCTGTCAGTGGGGAGTCAGTCTGCTTCTCCCTCTCCCTCTGCCCTCCCAATCCTGCTCCCTATCTCACTCACTATCTCAAATAAATAAATAAAATATTTTTTAAAAATAAATAAAAATAAAATTTTTAAAGTAGAAATGACAAATTCAAAATCATTGTGGGTTATTTTAGTATCTCTCTCTAAAAATCTGATCAAGCAGATAGAAATATTTAAGAAAAGATATGAATGACTTAATAATTGTTACTTAACATGTGGAAAGAATGGCATATATATCAAATTATTACACCTAGATATAATTTGTAATTGATGTTTAAATGCAAAGTATTACTTATCAAAAAGTGAAATAATTGGCTGTGTATTTTTCTCTACATGACTGTCAACTAAAGTTAGTTTTTTGTTTTTTTATTTTTCTTTTTACATGTAGCCAAAAGTCATAGTCTTATCAGAAAAAAAATTTTTAATTGGTTCATTAGCATTTCATAAGCAACTTAATCTAATCTGTGTGGGAATAATGTGTTCAATCTCTTTTTTATCTCTGTTTAAATAGAACTCAGTAGACATATGGATGCATCAGGCATTATGTATACACAGGTTTTCAAAGTTAGCCTACATTAGAATCACCTGGAAGACTTCTTCACAGTAGGTGGTTGGGTCCCTGGGTGGTTCAGTGGGTAAAAGCCGCTGCCTTCACTTCAGGTCATGATCTTCTCGGAGTCCTGAGATTGATCCCCGCTTTTACCCACTGAACCACCCAGGGACCCAACCACCTACTTCCCCTTCCCTCTCTGCCTGCCTCTCTGCCTACCTGTGATCTCTCTCTGTCAAATAAATAAAATCTTAAAAAAAAAAAAAAAAAAAAAAGAGATGGTTAACCCCAACCCCAGACTTTCTGATATAATAGGATGAAGGAGTCGGGAATTTGCGTGTCTAACAAGTTACCATGGGATACCAATGCGGTGGTTGAGGACCACACTTTGGAAATCACAGAACTAGAGCACAATGGAGCAGCTATTTATGAAACCTAATGCAGGGACTCAAAGCTTCTTAACCATTATATGTTTATATATTTAAATTAAATCTTTCAGATTATCAATATTTGAAGAATCTTTCCCAGAAATGGGAAGTCCATTTAAAATTTAAAGATGGCATGCAACTAAATAAGAGTGTTAGCAGTGTTATGTTATTCCTCCCAGTTTTACTTTTTTTAAAGATTTTATTTATTTATTTGAGAGAGTGTGAGTACAGGCATGGGGGAGGGCAGAGGAACAAGCAGACTCTCTGCTGAACAAGAAGCCCAATGTGGGGTTCAATCCCAGGACCCTGGGATCATGACCTGAGCCAAGGACAGATGCTTAACCGACTGAGCTATCCAGGTGCCTCTACATATTTTATTTTCAAGTAATATGTACACCCAGTGTGGGGGCTTGAACTTACAACCCAAACATTTGAGTTTGTTTTAGCTCAGATCAAGAGTCTTATGTTCTACCAACTGAGCCAAACACCCCCCAGTTTTACTTTTTCCATTTTTACTTTTTTAAATTATGTTCAGTTAGTCAGCGTATAGTACATCATAAGTTTTTGATATAGTGCTCAATGATTCATTATTTACATATAACACCCAGTGCTCATCACAACACTTGTGCTCCTTAATACCCATCCCCCCACCCCCTCCTTTCTATAACCTTCGGTTGATTTCCTGAAGTCCAGAGTCTTTTATGGTTTGTCTCCCTCTCTGATTTCTTCCCATTCAGTTCTCTCCCTTCCCCTGTGGTCCTTCACACAATTCCTTATGTCCACATATGAGTGAAACTACATAATTGTCTTTCTCTGCTTGACTGCTTTCACTTTAGCATAATCCCCTCCAGTTCCATCCATGTGAATGAAAATGGTGGATATTCATCCTTTCTGAGAGCAGAGGTTTTTACCTTTTGCTTACATTTTCTAACCCTTGAGTCCCAGGGTTTCAAATACCTTAAGTGGTAGAATAAGGCATCCCTAGGAAACGAGCTTGGCTCTGATAAAATCTCAGTCAGTGCTTCTAAAACATGTGAGTATATAGCTGCCAAGTCTTAAGAATTTCCCACGATATGTTTGACCTGACAACAGTCCTAAGGTAGCACAAAGCAATGCTTTAAACTGAAACAACAATCTCAGGTGTGACAGGGAGGATAATTTTGTAATTCAGGATGGAAGAGAACAGTCAGAATGTTCAATGTAGAGGGGTGTTGGTTCAGTAGCTACCAAAATTGAGGCTTTAAATTTCAGAATATGCTAAATATTCTCTGTCACCTAAAATCCATTGCCTCTAAACTACAGTATGCTCTCCCTCCTGATGCCCCTGTAAAGGATTCAAAAATCTCCCAAGCAAAGTTAGTTCTTTTCCTATCTTTTTCTCATACATACTTTCACAAATAACATACAACAACATTGTCCAGTGGGCGTTGGCATATCTGTTTCCCATTCAATTGGAAAGACCTTGAGGGCAGAGACACTTTCTTTTTGTCTGATTACCATACACCCAATGTTGTGCCCAAGATAAATACTTGTGAAAGGAAAGCCCTTCAAAAAGAAAGCTGGCACCTTGGCCATCAGTCAGCACATCAGTCCAGCACCAGAGTGACTCACAATGCATCCCTATTTATGAAATTCACTGAGAGAGCACACCAGGAGACAAACCCCAAAACCTCTCCATATTAGATTTGGGGGGAAAATGGGGGGAAAATAAATAAATAAATCGCCAAAGTAGATTCCTGGTTAAACCACTCTGAACAGGCAAGTAAAACCCATGACTCTTGATCCAATAAAGAAGAGAAGGTTGCTGGGACTCCAAGGAGCTGTCCTGCTGTCCTTGCTGTGCCACCACCATCACCTCTCTGCGTACCATCTCTACCCCCAGTCAGAGCGTTTTGTGTTGTTGTTCCTTGTTACCCGTTAGCACCACAACCCGTGTGGGTGGCATGGGATGCACACTGCCAGCCCCAACACAAACCCTGTCTCTGAAGAGGCACTTGGTTGGCAGAGGGAAAACACAGAGTAATGAGAGATGCCATCTGCATTTCCTACTACATAGCTCAATTAGTTGATTGATTTGTAACACTTTAAAAAACATTTTCTAGGCAAAGCAAATTAGGAGAGTGTTTTATAATGTATTCAGTTTAATTAAAACTGCACTAAGTGGAGTACTTTGCTTCTTGGTTTCAGAAAAAAATATCGCAAGGAAGTCACATACCATATTGATTTTCACCCTTCTCACCAAACAGGAGTAAAATAACATTGTTAAAGGTTGCATCATCTAGAGCTGCACAAGTGTGCCTCTTTAAAAGGTTTTCCATAATTAGAAAGTAGAAGATTGAGAAGCATTAGGATACAGGCTTGCAAGTTGGGGGTAGGTGGAGAGGAAGCTAGTACTATGCTCCAAATTTGAATAACCAACAACACCTGCTCCTTGTTGTGTACAAAAATGCTGTTATCCTCTGAAGGGGAAAAGAAAATCTGCCATGTTCCAGATCAATTCAAAGGCTTAATTGAACAAGTTGGAAAGGTTGAACATAGATGCATGTCTTTACTAATAAGGTGAATGCGGAAACAACTTCCCAGTATGAGACTTTCCCAATTTTGGATAAATTAGATGTTATTCCAACTCCCCTCCTCACATCTCATATTGTCCCTACCAGCCTGCTTTCTCTCCCTTCCTGCTGCCTGTCACATCACCAAATGTAAGAGGGCTTCCAAATTGTTAGTCATCTGATTAAACCCTCAAATTATTGGAGACATTTGCATGGGTAATTATGATTTATTTAAAAGCACTTTGTTTGCATTGCTCTTGTCTCAGTTTCTTTAAAGCCAATTACTAAGAAATTGATTGGATTGTTTTGATTTTTGAGATCATTTGGAACTTTAGAACACATCCCTTTGCATAATTTTTTTGGAAGTAAAACCAAAACAGAACAATAAAAGGAACAGCCTATGGAATTTGTATATTTCACGTCTTCAGAACTTCTGTAGCATGTTAGGAAGCAGTGGGAGTAGGAGGAACAGTCAGAGCTATTTTTCAGTACCAGGAAGACCAAAGCAGACAAGTTGAATCAACTGTTTCAGCACCATCTCATTTGATTAAATCAGTAATATTTAAATAGGGCGAAGTTTCTTCTGGTTCTGGTTCAGTTGGACTTCTGTTCCTGTACAAGATACCTGTAGGATGCTGCCGATGATACTGTCCCATATCACAGAATACTCCTTTTCTTATCACTATTGTTTTATGATACTTCATTACAGAAATTATCTTGGAAGGATCGAATACTGACCAGTGATATGAAATCTACCATTCATTCTAGGTAATGCCCCCATAATGAGGTCCAGACTTCTCATCTCTAGTCCTTCCCAACCTACACATACAAAGTACTGCCTTGGGCTTGTGCATTCATTTTTTATAAGCAATGGCATAAATTAAGCCAAAGAAACAATTACCACCCATTTCTTAGGATAGACCATTGCTTAGAAAATATTGTGAGCAAATACATGTTCGGTATTAATTTCTGAAGATTGACAATATTCTATGTAAACTACTAGCGGCTCATCTCCAAGTGTATACCAGGGGGGAGTATCCCAAAAAGGCATTTCAGATTAACACATCCATATGATTCTGTTTCTTTTTTTTAAGATTTTATTTATTTGACAGAGAGAGACACAGCTAGAGAGGGAACACAGTAGGCAGAGTGAGAGAGGGAGAAGCAGGCTTCCCGCCAAGCAGAGAGCCCAATGCGGGGCTCAATCCCAGGACTTCCAGATCATGACCTGAGCTGCAGGCAGATGCTTAACAGACTGAGCCACCTAGGCGCCCCCCATGTGATTCTATTTTAAGACTCCATAGTCTTCCTACCTTTCCAAAGACAAAGATGCTAAGAGATACCTCTGTGGGAACCCATTGATTGCATCAACTGTGGTTTCATTAGATATATAATGAATCTAAGCCAAAAAAGAAGAAGGACAATCTAGTACTTCCAATTTTAAATACTACTAATGGGACTGGAAGTAAAAATAATTGCTATTTAATTACAGAAATGTGTACTCCGATGCACAAATGCCTGATAGAGGATAATGACATTGGACACTGAAAATGTTCTGTGGCTGCTGGGAACATTTGACAATAATTTACATGTTTAATTGAGTTGCTGTGAAAGGCTCATTGCGCAATTACATGTTCACTTAGGTGCTCAAATAGATACTGAAAATACCCATGTTTCACTTGTACCTATTGCCCAAATGGCCTGCTGCAAAAAGTGTTGCCATTTGCTCGTGTGGGGGACTGTACATAGGATTGCACTTTACTGTGTGTTTAAAATGCCTTCTGCCCTCAGGTTTGATGGCTCAGTCTTGCTCTGAGCGATGCTGCAATGCAGACTATTTATGGAACAATATTGCCCTCTGGCAGTGAGGCAGCCATTGGTTTTAATAACTGTTTTATGTCATTTTGACAGCTTTTAAACTAGTCACACCCAGCAGTTTAGGCCAGAAGGGAAACATCAACGAATGCCGGCAAGAGTTCTGTATTACAAAACCTGTATGTGCGTTTATATTAGGAAAACAGCTACAATTCTTGCTTTAAAGAAAAGCTGCATCCCCAAGAGGCCTACTGAGTTTGTGCCGAGTAAAGCTTAGAGAAGTGCAAATAATCACAACGATATTGTGCTCAAAGCACAAGCAGAGACCAGAAGCACTGTCCCTTTCTGACACTCAGGAGCTGGAGCTCCACAAAGACAAAGCCTGGAAGCCCACGGCAGAGCTCCCTCCCGTCATGCATTTTGGGGACGCTCGGAAGATCAACAAAGAACCACCGAGTCCGATCAGATCTTTTGAACTGAATCATCTTGAGGACCGTCTGGGCTTTGTGCGAACCACCAGGCTTGCTCACTGGAGCTAGAGAAACCAAAGACTGGGCAGCAGCTGCCAGTTCCGGGAGGGTATCTCTGCCACTTCCCAGTTACTTACTCAAAGTGAATGCCTCAAAAGGGCCAGGTGAGCTTTCCCCGCTGAGCTGGAATTACAGGGAGGGAGGGAGGGCTGTGCTATATTTACACGTGCAGCTTCCAAACAGCTGAGAAAGGCACAGTTCTGTAAGCATCCCCCTCTTCCAGCCTCCTGGTCATGGCTGAAAGCATTTATGAGGTTCGCAGGATGCAACTCTGGATCTCATCTCTGTCATTGGATCTGGAAAAGCAAGGCCTTGGAAGGAGACCCCAAGCATCTGTCCTCACTCTCATGAACACACTTCCAGCTACAGAACAGTCATCCGTCTCTGGGGCAGAGTGTGGGGAGAGGGGCCAGGAGGGCTCCTCAGGAGAGAGAAGAGTAGGTAAAAGTAGCATTTTATGCTTCGTGCTTGCACACAGGATTGCCTTCCACCCAAAATGGAAGTATACTGCGCGTTGATTTTCAGCTCTTTCTTCCTTAAGTGGAGACACCAAGATTAAGAAGGGGCCGCTCTTGCAATTATAATTCAATAATGCTAAAATTAAAGATTTGGAAATTAAAATAAGATATGAAAAGAAAAAAACCTCAAGAAGGATCATTACAGAGAATAGAAAGAGAAAATAAAGATGCCAGATTCAGAAAACTGGGTTTAAATGAAACCTAGAAAGGCATTTAAGACTCTTCCTGCATGTACTAAAACAATCAAGAGTCAATTACATTAATTATTATGTATAATCATTTAGATTAAAATGTTGAATTTTTTTCCTGAATTGTCTTTTTTTAAAAAATTAGTTAAATTGTTATCATTCAAATTACAACATGGGTAGAAAAGGAGTAGATTTAGCTTATAGCAGAAAATTAAAACAATTACCTTAATCATTTGAGAAATAAACAAAAATAGCTTCAGTTATGCTCAACTGAGAAAGAAGGTTTATTTGCATCTATTTTAGCTGACTCAAGAATATGCATAAGTATATCCACATGTTAGGGATAAAATGCCAGAAGAACATCAAGAACTGAACAGGAAACAAAGCAAAGGAAGAGAGACGTTTGAGTGTAGTATGGCGACATCATGTTTCTAAGCCCATCCAACAGAGAAAAAGCTAGACCCCCTGCCAGAGCAGGCACCATCCCCAGCCAACCATTCAACCTCTGATCCTTCCAAGCAACCCATTTTCCAAATTAGCTTCCAAATGATTTCAAAAGAAACTGACTCCAAAAGGAAAACAACTCCTTTTCCTTAGTGAATGACTTCAGGATGATCTTTGATTTTTCTTCTCTGCATTCACTGTTAAAAGCTCTCCTCAAAATTCTCGATTCAACACCACGTTTCACTTCACAGAGGTTCTCCTTGGGACAGCGGTGTGGGCCAGGAAGGATGCAGGTCATAAGGTCTATAATTTTCATTGTGTTCTTCTGTGTACAGAAGTGACATGATTCACATCTGGAAGCATCATCTGGGAAATATAGTGTATGCCGAATGGGATAAAATAAAAGCCCCAGCTATTGCTAGGATTGAATAATAACAATGACAGTAATGATATTATAGCAATAACAAATACAGTGATAATTTGTCATTGCCTCTTAGAAGATTCTGAAGGACTAACTACTATGCATAGATTATATCTTTTAATAAGCACAGAATTCCTGTGAGGTGAAGGTTGTTGTTTCCTGTTTACTCATGTGGAAAATAATGACAAGGGAGGTTATGTTGGTTGCTCAAGGGCCAGGGCTAATAAGGATGTGAACTCAGGTCTGTCTGTCCCCAAATCTATTTTTTTTTATGAACTCGAGCTACTTTTGTTTGTCTCCATTAAAAGAAAAATAGCCTGTGGCAGATGGCATTATCAACCATGAGTCTTAAACCCCCCTGTACCCATACTCTTTGCCTCGGGACTTTGCCATCCTGCCACTAAAGGTGCAGAGCTTATTTCCTGACTCCACTGCCTTAATCTTGGGTTTGGCCATTGGACTTGACAATGGTGACATTGCACTAATAGTGCTTAGCTCAGGTTTTCATTTGGCCATGGTTCATCTGGCTGTCCTCTAGCACCTTCTCATGGCTCTTGAGAAGCTAGCCCGGGCTAGCTTTCTGGCCCTAGGAGGGGTACGAGGACAGAGCTGCTCTGGCTGACCTGCTAATCAACCTCAGATGATCCAGAGATGCACGAACACTAATAAATGATTATTGCCATCCGAGCTTTGGGGTGTTTTTAATAATTACAGTGGCAACAGATACCCTCTATCTGGTCTCTTTTGAAGAGTGTGTACTAAAGGAAGATGTGTGTGCATGCCCACATACACCTATGCTCATACCTGAGTATGAGTCTTACTGTCTTCAATTCAGGTAACCATTTGATGCAAATAAATGTGTCATTATCAAAGGAGAGGAAGTTTCAGGATTATTTTCCTTTAGAAAACTGTAACCATTGCGTTTGCTTTTTGGTTCCCCCATTAAAAACCAAGAAGATGTTTTAAGATAGTTTAGCTGTTTAACTCTGGCTTTGGTCTTTGGTGAGTTTTACCTGATCACTGCACTTAACAGGGACCCTCTCTGTACCACTGACATATCTCAGTAAGAGGGAGGCATCTTGACCCCTGCAGGGCAGTGACAGTTCAGTGTTCTCTGCTGAACCCCATCCTGGTTGTTCTCAGCTGTAGGACTAACCCGAGGTGGTTTTGACTTTGAACAAGATCAGCAGTGATGAGTGAATGTGAACTGGGACATTGCTTTGCAACATCAAAGTCCGCCATCAAGTGGTATCATGTCATTTTATGATTTAAGACACTAGACAAAGGCAAAATGCCAAAAGAAAGAGGTGCACACAGATACATGCACACACACACACACGTGCGCACACACACACATTTCACAAGGCATTTGAAGCTGTTCTCAGATTGTGATTAGGTCAGAGTTCTTGCTTTGTAACTTTGGCTTTTGGTGTATTGACCTATCTGGATTCACAATGAGTATTTGATACAGTCAAAGCGACATTCTTAGACTACGATGAAGTATATAAGATGAACTGGAGAGTTGGCTTAATTTTGACAGACATCAGATCCAAATAATCATGCTTTAAAAAAAATTGTTTTGGTGGGTTTTTTTGTTTTTTGTTTTTGTTTTGTTTTGTTCTCAGTGTTCCACTTAACATGGCTCATGTTATCCCCACTGAGAAAACTGAATCCGGGTCAGTTGTTACAATCAAATACAAGTACTTTTATGGCCAAGTGATTCATTTGAAGTAATGTTTCCTTTTACAATTTATGAATTAAAATGTACATGTTATGATAGTTGGTACTCCATGAAATATTTGCTAATATCTAAGTGGGAAAGAAACATATCTGTATTTGATTTGGGCTAGATTTTAGCAAGATTTTTATAATTTCCATGACATTAATGAGCTCATTTGTAAATGAGAAGATTCCAGGGTTTAGAACAAGATGTATACTTCTGCTTCGGAGGTTTAAGGGGAATGTACGGGAGATGTTCCCTCCGGAAGAGGGGCTGGAAGTGGTCGGCCAGTTGAAACAGAGGCCTACCTCCACTGCACAGAAGAGAAGCGTATGATTAAGAGAAGGCTGAACACACCATGTACCTCATTTACCATTTTGCCCCGTCAAACTTGTAACCCAATTAGAGTATGCAACCCAATAGAGAATCTAGTATTTATGTTCCATTTTGAAGTTTTTCCATGTTCCCTATTTCTGTTCTCTATCAATCTGGTTAAGACAAACACATGGAATCACCAGCAGATCCTGATTTGGTTGACTGTTATTCGAATATTTGTTCTGTGCTCACTTTCGAAACCACATAGAAATCCTTGGTTCTCTAAACTACTCACAGATTTTCCCAATTTCTCTCTTTCCCCCATATTTGCTTCTAACACAGCCTCCAGAGTAATTTTTTTATATATACATTTTTAAAGATTTTATTTATTTGACAGAGAGAGATGGCAAGTAGGCAGAGAGGCAGGCAGAGAGGAGGAAGCAGGCTCCCCGCTGAGCAGAGAGCCTGACGCGGGCCTCGATCCCAGGACCCCGAGATCATGACCTGAGCCAAAGGCAGAAGCTTTAACCCACTGAGCCACCCAGGTGCCCCAGAGTGATTTTTAAAATACACATTGTATCAATTCCTTGCTCAGAACCTGTTAGTGGTTTCCTAGCAGCCTCTGAATAAAATCTAAGTGTCACATCTCAGCCTACAATGACCTTTAAGATTTAGTCCCTGCTAGTCTCTCCAATTTTTTTTAAAGATTTATTTACTTATCTGAGAGAGAGAGAGCAAGCATGGGAGCTGGGGGAGGGGTAGAGGGAGAAGGAAAGAGAGAATCCCAAGTAGACTCTCCATGGAGCATAGAGCCTGATGTGAGGTTCAATCTCATGACTCTGAGACCATGACCTGAGCCAAAATCAAGAGTCAGTTGCTCAACTGATTGAGCCACCCAGGCGCCCCTCTCCAGGGGTTCTCCCTTCTGTTCTCTGCATTGTTCACTCTGTCCATGCTGACCTTCCTGCAATTCCCCAAACATCCCATGTTCGTTCCCCACTCCGAGCCTTTCATTTGCTGTTCCCTTTACTTGGAATAACCGCCTCCTCCCACCCCAGACCTTCACTGGTTTGCATTCTTACTTCTTTCAGGTTTCTTCTCAAATGTCACTCCTCAAAGAGATGCTTTCTGGCTACTTGATCTAACATAGCCCTCCTCTCTTTATAAGTTCTTACTTTTGACTTTCACTGCAATGCAATTGGCTAGAAGGGTGATTCCAGATGCCGATGCTAGCTTTTAATACTTACTATCTTTTTAAATGCAGAGAAAAGGGCTCCTCCTGCTAGTTCAAACACTGAGCACAGGGCTTCCTTCTTTGCTGTTCAAATTATTATCCTGTGGCCACTCTTTTGGATTCTCTTGTCTATAACAACTCAACATAGGGACCACTGTGACTTCCATCTTATACTGATGGCTCACCTATTTGCCAGTGACATGTGCCCTAATTTGCATTACAGAAACCCTCCGTATGCAGAGTGCATTGTATCCGTGTGCAAATGCATGGAAAATGGCCCAAACAAACTGGAAGGATGTATGCAAATTGATTACAGTAGGAAGGGAGATATTGTTCAATTCATTCTGCCTTCTATTATTCTTCACATACAGTTTGCATATATTTATGTGTTTCTTATGTTGAAGACAGTAACCCAAAAGTTAGTGAGACCCAAAAATGAATAAAATGAACATGTTTAAAAAGTAAGTTAGAAATATGACAAATAGGCATATCACAAATTTATACATATGTGTCTACCTATATACATAGATCTGTAGGTAGCTAGGTAGGTAGGTAGGTAGGTAGGTAGGTAGAGCTCCTCCTTGGCACAACTTCATCTAATATTCCTTTCATGTTTCAGTGACAATCTATATAATAGAAATAGCTGTATTTTTTATACTTTCAAGAAAAGTGGGTATAATACGAATGCACGTACTTGTGTGTTTTTGACCTCATGCCTGGAACCAGTAAAATATTCAGGAGCAAGAGAGAGAAGGGAGAGACAGGCAGAAAGAGAGAGAGACACTAAAGGAGGAGAGCGTGGGAAAAGAAAAGAAACAGTACTTTTCTTTCTCTCTTTGAAAACAACCCTGGGAATCTTGGTGCATTTCTTTTGTGAGTTTCATTTGCGAGTTGTCTTCCTCCCAATAAAGCATGTTTTCCCCTGTGGGTCTCATCATTGATTTCACAGATTGGGAGAGGTGGCCTAATTTTTTGTACTGCCTGGAAAGCCCCAAACTGCTATCTCACGTTTCTCTCTAGAGCCTTCTAAAATCTCTACATTCTCCTTGGTCATTTCTAATGACACTTCTGACCTGGAGATTTATTTCTGAGAACCAAATCTCTGGCCATCACAAACCATGTTGGTCAGTGTCATATCTTTTTACAGTTTCCACTTCACTGTTTAAGGCTTAGCATTCTTTCTTCAGAACAGGAACACACTGACAATCTTTTATTACTTAGGTAACTGACTGGGATGATAAACAATTATAGCAATCCTTTACTTACTTGAGACACTGTAATAATTACCTTTTGCTACATGGCAAACCATGCCATAATATAATGAGGGAAGAAACAGATATTTACATCCCACCATTCTTTGGGTCCAGAGGTCTCTCCATGTGATGCCTCATCTCCAGCTGGCTAGCCCAGACTTGTTCACATTGTAGCAAAAAGGAGTAGGGCAGCAAGAGAGGACAAGCCCCAGCACACGGCCTCTGATTTTAAGTTTCAGATTCTGTCAGATGTGCTACTGTCCCACAGACCAAACCTAATTACATGTCCAAGCCTGAATTTAATGACACAGCTCATCCAAATATTCATGGGAGGAACTGCAAAGAATCTGTATATATTTTTGAAATCTACCACAAACATAAGAAATGAGAGGGTGACTTGTTCTCTTTTCCATTGTAAAGGTTACAAAGTAGCACAAAATGCATACTTTCTCTAGACAATATATAATTCTATTTTACGTGTTCCTTTCCTCCTTTTGTCAAAACTTGTACAGATCAATTCTGGGAGCAATAGCAGAGCCCTTGTGCGTTGCTACATTTTAAGAATATTGGTGGCAATTTATTTAACCCAAGATCCCATCTTGGATTGTATAGTCTGGGCACTGCACGATCTAGGAGATGCTGTTCACACCATATTCATAGTAATTTTGTATATTTATCACAATAATTTCCTAGCAAATAATAGTCAAATTTCTGGAGGGAAGAACATTTTTTTCTACTTTCTAAAAAAGTGACTTTTTGGCTTATAACTTACACTGACAAGTCCACCTTTTTCCAAATAAAGAGAGATGTCTTACAATGAATGGTGAAGAAGTCCTTGACGGGCACAGATTATCTTTAGCTGCTCATGTCTTCTACCTTGAAGTACTTGTCTTCTTTTGTTTTCTAAAAGACAAGTCGCCCTAGTTTTAATTGTTATAGATTGTGTTTGTTAATATTCATAATTACAGGCCAAAGTTTTCAGGATTTTAAAGTATCATTTTGATTTTCCAAATCTGGAGTTGTTTTTCTCTGGACTCCATTTTGTTTGCAGTTTATCACTAAGTGATCTTTTTCTGTATATGTATTTATGTATATATATGCATACATATATATAGTGTGTATATATACCTCAACATATTAAAATATATTTAATATTTAAAATAATAAAAATATTAAAAATATTAAACATAATAAAGTATTGGTGTGCCACGGTGGCTCAGTTGGTTAAGTGTCTGCCTTCGGCTCGGGTCATGATTCCAAGGTCCTGGGATCAAGCCCCGCATTGGGCTCCTTGCTCAGCAGGAAGCCTGCTTCCCCCTTTCCCACTCCCCCTGCTTATGTTCTCTCTCTCACAGTCTCTCTGTCAAATAAATAAATAAAACCTTTTAAAAATACATTAAAAATAATAAAGTCTTGGCATGGCTGCATGGCTTAGTCAATTAAGCTTAGGATTCTTGGTTTCTGCTCAGGTCATGATCTCAGGGTCATGAGATCAAGCCCAGCATCAGGCTCCACACTCAGCTGGGAGTCTGCTTGAAATTCTCTCCCTCTCCCTCGGCCCCTCCCCTGCTCATGCACACTCTCTTTCTCTTTCTCTAAAATAAATAAAATCTTTAAAAATAGTAATATTATTTTTAAAATTCTTAAATACATGTTTCTATATATATTATATGTAAATATATTACCTGTATTTACATATAAATATAGATACTTTTTTTCTGCCTATTGATGGATTTCTGCTAATCCCTTTGATTTTATTATTTCAGACACTCATAAACCTGTATGTTCCCAGAGATTGTAGTCTAGTGGAACCGGAAGCCTTAGGGGTTGGTTTGGAGATCTGGGATGTTCAGCATGTTCCTATTTCCTGGAAGTGTAATGACGCATATTGTGATTTATTGGAAAAAGTCTGCTGTGTATTCTGATACAGTTGCTCTATTCTGATACGGAAACACTTCATTATTGGGGTTTTTTAATGCTGCATTTGTATCATTTATTCTAAAACATGTATTTGTACTGGGAACCCTTTCAGAAGATTTTACAATCCTTAATTTTTGTTCAGTTGACAAATCCCGTTCTAGCAACTTTGGAAATTTTGACGTAAATTCATGGTGCAATTGTTAGATTAGGACGAGGTCCAAATAACTTTATGATTTATTTCTATGTTAACCAAGATTTCCCACCCTTTGGAATAGGTAACATAGTTATATCTCAGCTTAGAATTAGCTATGCTGTTAGGATCCATTGCAAAAAGAAAACGTGACAATATAAAAACTAACCCTTAGTCTCTATGTTGGCTTCCTTTGTAAGAGTCTAAAGCATTCTAAAATTTCTATCTAAGAGGGAATGTTTACAAAACAAGGCAAGACAGAAAAGGTTTAAGCTCATTAATCTCATCCTGAGAGGATTTTGGTTGTAAATTAAAAATACACTTGTTTTTCAATGATGGCTCGCTCAAATTTCTTAAAACACAGACATTTCCAGGTGGACACACATACACATGCATGCTTACACACATGCACACACACGCGCGCACGTGTGCACGCAAAGATATGTTTTATTTTTGCATTTGAGAAAGAGAATGGTAGGTTTATCTTGCCCACAAGTAAAATAATGCCAAATAATCCTGTATAAGAAACTATCCTAAAACTCACTGGCTTCTGGCAGCAAGCATTTATTTATTTATTGAATTCAGGTTGGCTAGAGCATCTCCGCCTCAGGCTTGGTCACTTGACCTTGGCTTCGTCTTGGGCTCAGTTCCACTCCATGTGTCTTACTCTAAGGCTCAGGACAAAGGGCAGCAACTTCTTGGAACCCTTCTCATGGCGAATAAACACAGATTCAGGCTGAAGAGCCAAGCATATTTAAGGCTTCTGCTCATGTCACAGCTGTTGACAGTTTTTGACACAAGCAAATCTTGTGCTCAAACTCCAAATCAAGGAGGTGTGAAAATGTGTTCTCTCCACGGAGGCATGGGAAGAGCCATAAATATTTACAAAATAATAATCCAGTGTTCCACATTTACCGAAAAAAATCTTATAAACTGAAATGCCTACAGAGATTGACGGGAACTCTTTGAGTAAGCCAGTCTAGGTGGGGAATGAAGCAAACAGCAGAGGGAAGACCCATCCAAAGAACATGGCAGAAACAGGAGCTTCAAGGATTATTGCTTTGGAGGAATTCCCAAGGAATTTCTGCCAAATACTTGATTTTTTTTAGAAAGAGGACATGGAAATTCATTACCTTATGTTAAAATGTTTTGGTTTTGAATGTTGGGAAGCAGTTTACTTTTGAAAAATTATGTTTGAGCCAAACAAAACATGCCTGCAGACCAGATATAATTCAGAAGTCTGCCGTTTACAACCTTTGACCAGAAGTCTCTTCAAATTACCAATACACAATCCTACAATTACACATTTCAGAAAGTTTTAAAATCTTTCCTTTGTGTTCAACAATAGCAAGGCCATCATTTCATTTTACCACAGGCAGGGTTAACATTGGTCACATTCCTTGGCCTAGTCCTCTGTAGATGTTTTCTAAAAATAAATGTTTTTTTAAAAAGTGCACATATAATGCAACGTTTTATTACCAGAGAGCTACATAGTTTAAATAGTGCTTTTCTATACTTATATTGATTTAACCCTCACAGCAAGTAGTGGGATTATCATTTTGTGACAAGAAGACCAGCTCCTAAAGATGATGTGATTTTTCCAAGGTCATAGGGTTAAGGTCATAGCAGAGGTAAGATTCTAGACCATTTGGCCTCTCCCTTTTTCAGGTTAGATAATCACAGATCTACAGAACACCAAACTTATTTCAACTACTGTCCTGACTTGTTTCCAACATTTAATAGGTAATAGAGTGGTATATTCTAATATCTTCTATTTTAGGCATGTAAATCTTTTCTTTGATGGAAAGCTAGTGCAGGCCTTACGAGAAAATCGTAATGTTGTTATTATCTTGTTTTGTACCCTCAGTTACATCCACTCTTGTCTTTAAACCTCATTCCTATCAGATGATTCAGTGATTATCTTGTCTACAAATAATTGGTTTTGTTTTGTGGTTCCTCTTGACCCCCAGTGACATGATGCAGTTTAAGAATGTCACAGATGTTAAGTTGTAAAGCAGAGAATGCTGTTTTTTTAATCAGTGAGATATGATGATTCAGTGTCTAGAACATATTCCTGAAAATGAGCAGACAGAGAGATTCTCCCACAGATCATCTATGTGATTTTCAACTATGACACATCATTTTAACCTTTAGACTGTCTAATAAAAAGTAAGATGATACAAAAACTGTGACAGTTCTGTGGAAAGACAAAGTTTTAACCCAGGTTCATCTAACTAATTAATTAACCAATCGGATTAATTCCCTGTTAACTCATTCGAACAGTGTAAGCTACGTTGGCCAACTGTATTACAATAATTTTTTATAGTTAATAGAATCATGAAGCATTTCAATCACAGACTGATAATCTATGCATTATAAAGTTGAAACAGTACACAAGCGTGTTTTCCTTTCCTGAAGATTGCTGATAAAAAGCCATCCTTTTAGAAGGTGCTAACTGTATCCCCCAAATGATGAATAATACCAAATAGCGAATAGATGTCATGAACAGTAGCACTTGAGAGAAGTCACCATCAGTCCCAAAGCAAAGTTTATAAAATATGAAAGAAGAAGATGAAGGAGAGACACAGTTCTTATTTAAATTCCTTTGCCAGTATTTTGTGGCTGTATTCTTTTTAATATCTCCCTTGGAGTGATGAGTCAAATGCCTTCGATCGAAAGAAGGCAATAGTGATATCTATTTTGCACATAGTAAAATCTGTATGATTTCATGGCTGCTAAGAAGGAAAATATTTTCTCTTTCCCTCTTCCCGTGTGTCTTTAGTGTAATAAAGTAACTTCCCTTCAAGGTCAAAGGATTCTGCCATTTCTCTTTCCGTGTTTCTAGACTTTTTTCTTTGTAACCGCCTGCTTTGAAACTTGCTTTGTGTTTGGGGGAAATTTAATAGATGGTATTAACTGGTGCCTAAAGGGGACAAAATTATCTATATGTAAAAGCAGTGAAGTTATAGGAAAGTAGCTAAGCAACCCAGGGGAGTTCTGTTAATTGCTCTTTCAAAATGCTTGGTCCCCTGTGGTCAGAGCCTTAGGCCTCTGGAGTTCACTTTTCTCTCAGTGACTCCATTTTGTGCCGTTTCCTGTTTGTGCTGTGCCTTCTAGAGTTTTCCAGTCCCCTTCTCCTTTGAAATCTCAAAGGCTGTCCCCTGGAGGATATACTTCTGAACACTTCTGTCTGCTTCTCAACACTTCCTGGAGAGTCTGAAGTGTCAGAATTCCCATGAGGGCTAGTGAAGATCTACATCCCTCTCTTCATGCTGAGTGGTGAAGTTAGGGGAAAGACTTGCAGTTCAGAGAGGATCTTCCTGACTGAAGAGCTGGGCAAGATGATGTGGCTTTGGCCAGAGGGCAGGACAGTGTGCTTTACGGCCTCAACACAGGGTGTTCGCAGCCATCTTCTTGGAAAAAACTGCAAAAAGAATAGTTTCAGGGGGAAAAAAGAAAAGAAGAAAGGTATCTTATATGAGAAAAGTGATCTGCCCCCACTTTTTTTTTTTTTTTTTTTTTGGTGTTGGTGGTTGTTGTTGTTTTTATATACCTTATTTTTTCCCCATCTGTTTTCTGTAGGAAAAAAGAATACTAAAATTTTAAAATGACTTTCTAAGAACAATATGACTATATAACTGTGACCAATTTGAACTTATTTTGAATTTGGCCCTATTCATACATACATTTAAATTGGTTTGTGCTCCAATGTAAAATCATAAAGAATAGTCAAATACTTTGGGACCTACGTGACCAGATTACAAAATGTTTGGCAAATGAAGGGGAGGAGCATAAGGAAAATGACCCCAGGATATCCTGATGAGGAGGTGAGACTATCCCTGAACGGACTGCCATATTTCTTGAACTTAAGAAAGACTTGTTGAAACCCCAAACTAAAAATAAAATTGGCCTCTCATAACTGATGATCAAGATGACCCAGGCATAAAGGAATGAATTGTAACAAAAATGGGAAAATGTGGATACTTTCACCCTGACTCACATGGAAAGGCATACACTTTGAAGTGTGTAGTTCTAGGCCTGGTATCTCAGACTTGAAGCCCTAGGTCCCTACAGATGTGTCCCACTTGGCCAGCACAAGGTCGCCTCCATTCAGATGAAGTTATTGACCATGTTTAACAATGTAAAATTTCACACAGAAATTCAGGTTTCCGGCTTCTTTTGGAAGACGTAGACACCCATGCCCAAGAACTGAATAGCAGCTAATTCTTTTGGTAGCAGCTATGCTCATCAGGTCTATAGGGTCACATCTAATCCCCTCACTTCACCACACCCCTCCAACCCCCTGCCAAGCACTCCACATACACACATGCCCTCGAGTATCTGACTCTAGGTACCTTTCACGTATCCCCCTGATTGCTGGACCATCATTGATGGACTGCCACTGTTCTTTGCTGTCTATCAGGTACCCTCAACACTGTCCTTAGATGTTCTCTGGAGTACTCCAGTTCATGTTTCCTTTCCTTCTCCCACTATCCTCCATATTACTCCTATGCTCCCCAAGTAAGTGAAACCATATGATACTTAACTTTCTCTGCTTGGCTTATTTCACTCAACATAATCTCTTCCAGTCCCATCCATGTTGCCCAAAAGTTGGGTATTCATCCTTTATGAGGGAGGCGTAATATTCCATTGTATATATGGACCATATCTTCTTTATCCATTCATCTGTTGAAGGGCACCTTGGCTCTTTCCACAGTTTGATGATTGTGGCCACTGCTGCAATGAACATTGGGGTACAAATGGTCCTTCTTTTCACTACATCTGTGTCTTTGGGGTAAATACCCAGTAGTGCAATTGCAGGGTCATAGGGTAGCTCTCTTTTTAATTTTTTAAGAAATCTCCACACTGTTTTCCAAAGTAGCTGCATCAACTTGCATTCCCACCAACAGTGTAAGAGGGTTCCCTTTTCTCCTCAAACTCAACAACCAAAAAAAATGATGATCACATCAAAAAATGGGCAGAAGACATGAAAGCAGACACTTCTCCATAGAAGACATACAAATGGCTAGCAGACACATGAAAAAATGTTCATCATCATTAGCTATCAGGGAAATTCAAATCAAAACCACACTGAGATACCACCTTACACCAGTCAGAATGGCCAAAATTAACAAGACAGGAAACAACAAGTATTAGAGAGGTTGTGAAGAACACCTCTTTTTAAAAGTTAATGCTTGCAGACCTGCCCAACAGCAGCATATCACTCCAAAAATAAATTTCTATTTCACAGGAGGTAGGAAAAAAAGGAAAACCAAATTTCATGCCTTGATTACTCAACAAGAGAGTGTATTGATGACACAAGTTGTCCTGAGCTAGGTAGTGATTATATTTAAGTGCCATAGAAGATTTTCTTGGAAGAGATTGCAATCACTATAAGTACTTTGCATCACCTTGCTTACATGAAAGGAATGCAACTGAGATGAAAAGAAACCTCCTTAGTATAGATTAGTTTGTCTGTTGTGCATTAACTATGAATGAAAGTTGAAATTCAGATCCTTATGATGCAGTGCTGCATTCTATAAAAACAATAGTCCTTGTTTGAAGAGCTACGGGAAGATCTCCTGAGCTTTTTTTGCTGAAGTGGTTCCTTGGGGAGGTTATAGGAATTTAGGAGCACAATTTCTTCTTGCTACTAGCATAAATAGGTTGTGATGTACATGTACATATGTGTGTCCACTATCTGACTATACAGGTGCTGGGGGTGGGGGTGTGCGTGTTTCTGAGCCCCTCCTACTTCAAGCAGCATTTCCTCTTTTATTCAGCTTTATATAGCAGGATTCCATGCGAGAACCACTTACAGAGTAAATGCTGGTATTCATGAGCAAAAAAAAATGCTAGTCTGGCTTGCCTATTTTCTAGATGAGGAAATAATATTAAGAGGCATTATGGGATATTTGCAAAGTCATAGACTAGTTGGTGATACAGCCAGGTTTAGACCGATAAGGCTCCAAACTCCTAGTTGGGTCTTATTTGCTCTCTATTGACTAACATTTATTGAGCGTTTGCTTTGTGCAGAAACCGCCACACCCAAATTTTCTCAGTTAACAATCCCACTAAGGCCATGAAATCAGTATTATCCATGTTAGAGATGAGGATAAAAGCCCTCGGGGAGGGTAAGTAATTTGGCTAAGGTCACGGAGCTAGAAAGTGCAGTCAGAATTCACGTCCACCTAAATATTTTTTTTAAGATTTATTTATTTTTAGAGGGAGAGAGAGAGAGCTCACAGGTAGGAGGGGAGAGGGAGAGAGAAACTGAAGCAGACTCTATACTGACCATGGAGCCTGACTCCGAACTTGATGTAACCACCCTGAGATCAGGACCTGAGCCGAAACTAAGAGTTAACTGAGCCACCTAGGCACCCCTAAGTCTACCTAATCTGATTCCAAAGCCACTAACTGTTCTCTTAGCCACTTTTATTTACCATCCTTATAATCTTGTTTATTGAAGATGGTAAAATAGACCATAAAATCAAATTTTATGTATATTTTTACACCCATGCATGGAATTAAAAACCATATCTGATCATGACATTTTAATTAAATACTCTGTACTCTTCTGAATTCCATTCTTGAAGAATTGTCAAACTTGAAAAGATCAGCTCACTAAATCTGTGAGGTTAGAGCTAAGAATTTTGCAGATCGTCATGGAGACCGATTCCCATTGATCTGAGGAGATAATAAAGAGCATCTGTGTATGTTCATCATGCTACCAATCAAGACATGGTAATGACAGTGAGCCAGAGCCGGGAGACTTGGGAAAATGGTACTTTCCAACTAGAAAACAAATCCAACACAGCAGAGTTTGAGAGTAACCGATAAGGGTCTAGATGGCACTATGCTTACCAGCCCAGTCTTTTGAGAACTTTACCCTAGTTACATGCTCCTGAATACAGTGTGATACATACTGAGTTACCTCAGTAGAGTCCCAATGGACAAGGAGAGATGCTGCTGGAGGCCCCCATAGCAATACCAGCGTCCTGTTTTGACAAAGAGACAGTTCAATCTCTTGACGTTGCTAAATGAAGGGTGATTATTTCATCCCCTGCTCAAAGTGGTTAGAGACCACTCCTAAATTATCTGAACCAACCCATTTCCAAAAATTAATTATTACCCACCCCTCAAAGTGTTCATTCAGTTTGGCTTTGTCTGCACATAGGAGAGTTGCATGACAAATAAAAGTGTTTCAGTAGCTAATATAGGTCTAAAACAAGTGACCAGTCATCTCAGGTAACAGTGTTCTTTAACTAGATGGGATGCTCAGAATTCATAGGTGGTTAGAGGTCTGGGGTCAGTAGTGTACCTACAGGGTACCAAGTACAAAGATCACTAGTGAGTTAGGAATAGTTGCACATGCCATTTAGAATAACAAAATCAGGGTGCCTGGGTGCCTCAGTCCTTAAAGTGTCTGCCTTTGGGTCAGGTCTTGATCTCAGGGTCCTGGGATTGAGTTCCACATTGGGCTTTCTGCATAGTGGAGTCTGCTTCTCCCTCTCACTCTCCTTTTTAGCTCTATCTCTCTCAAATAAATAAAATCTTTTAAAAAATAACAAAATCAGCTCTGGAGATGCAGATGGGACTATCCTGATGGCTCATTGAAGGTGAAATTTTTGGAATTAAATTTCTCATGTACCCTATCCAAAATACATACTTATGTTTTCTCTCTGTGATGCAGATGGGACTTATATTAAATCTTTCAGGTAACCACTGTATTATTTAGTGCACCAGAATAATCATTTACTAAATGGTACCTCCACCTTTTGTGCTGTTACATGTAGATGAGTTCCTGTGGCCCAGCTGAAGTCAACCGTGGAAGGAAAATTCATAACCTTTATCAATATGATCATTTGAATTATAATGATGGAAATATGTTGTCATTTCTAACATAAAAATAGTGAGTGATTTTTAGATATTTTTAAAAGATAATTTGAGGTTCATGTGTTGTGCTCCTCTATAGTCAAAATGAACTGAAGGATTAAAATGCTTTTAGATGTATTATTTTGTTTAAAAAGCATTTTTCCCAAAGTAATTAAGTATTAAAAATTATTGTATCTGATCTAATTTCCACTGTCTCCACATGATTCCAGGAACATTTTCAAAACAACAGAGATTACACATATAGTATCTTCTACAGGAAAAATAACCTTATTATTTTTCCATAGTGGTTCCCAAGCGTAAGATAATTCAACGGTAAACTCCATAGTACACCCCAGACATCAGCAGCCATATAACTAAGCTAAATTCAAGTTGACATCAGGGCAATTTTTGCTTCAAAATTTTTGAAGAAGCAGAGGAGGATTTGATGAGATTATTTTAACCCTGGTTGCATTTTACTCCCCACCATAGCCCGAAACTTAGCTAGACATCTTTTAACTCTAACCATTTCATTACTTAAGCTACAATGATGATGAAATACAGAATGATAGAAATGAAGGAACTGTTAGCTCAGGCAGTGTGCCAGTTCAACATGAGAAGGGATTTGGTCCATTTCTAGTGGATTTATTCTCCACAAGCACATTGTGAGAATCAATTTTATGCTGTATTCCTCTCTTTGGTCGTTCTTCTCAACTGTTGAGCAGGTCCTTGCGAATCCACATCTTCTGTTCTCCCCTGGAAGCTTGGTGTTTTTCAGGCTTCCCTCCTGCATCCTCTTCCTATCTCATCTTATCTCTTCTGTCATTATCTGCTTCTTCACGTGCTCATCTTCATTCATAATTTTGAATGTCATGTATATGCTTATAACTCCAGATTTATCTTCACCCCAAGTCTCTTCACCAACCTGAAGATCCCCAATCGTTGACTTTATGGTTCCATTGACTATCCTGATGGCTCCTTGAAGGTGACATTTCTGGAATTAAATTTCTCATGTACCCTATCCAAAATACATACTTGTGTTTTCCCTCTGTGAGCTGGTGATGCTGCTACTTTCCCATTGCTAAAGTGAGAACCTTAAGATTGACATTAGATGGTGCCTCCTGTCTCACCCAGAATACTTCAGCAGTGACCAAATCCCATCAGTCACTGCATTTAAAAAAAGAAGAAGACAAAGAAGGAGTCAAATTGGCCTTTTCTTTTACATTCCTTTTGTGATGTTCATATATTGTTTTAAAGATGAATGTTGAGAGACCAGCTTGGGACATTTCTCTCTCACCATCTCATGCCTGGGTTGTGAAGTAGCCTTTCAGCTGTCTCCCTGACTCAATTTCTTGTCTCGTTCCTGCTCTGGTTCTTCAAGCTGCCGCCAGAGGGATCTATGTAATATGAAAATCCGACTATGTCTGCTGTCTGGTTCTCGGCATCAGGTGGAGGGAAAAGCCCAAAATTTTGAACATGGCCTAACAGACTCTTATGATTTTTACCTCTCCAGCCTCTTCTGTTATCACTTCATTATGTGGTCTTACTGATCCAGCCATATTGAATTTCTTAGAGTTTCCTGAGTGTACCAATCATCCCTTTCCTTCTTTGCTATTGACATATGCCTTGATCCCTAAAACTATGGTCATGGCTATCAGAGTATGTATATCCTCTCATGAAAACCCAGTTCTGATACCTTCCTGGCATCTATAGACCATGTAGTTAATCAGCTTTTCCTGTATTTTACCTCTGTGTCTTCTACGGGCTTCCTAGTCTACTGTATTCATTCTAACTTACTGGATACAGCAACATATAGATGGTCCTCAGCTTATGGTGGTTCAACTTATGATTTTTTTTTTACTTTATGATACAAAAAAATTTAAAAAGCAACATGCATTTAGTAGAAAACATTCTTCCAATTTTGAATTTTGATCTTTCCCAGGCTAATGATATGCAGTGCAATACTCTCTTGTGATGCTGAGCAGTGGCAGTGAGCTGTAGCCCTCAGTTCAGCTGCACGGTCAAGAGGGTAGACAACCAATCCTCTGACCACCATTCTGTACCTGTACAACCATTCTGTTTCACTTTCAGCCCAGTATTCATAAAATCACAAGATACTCAACACTTTAGTATAAAATAGACCTTGTGTTAAATGATTTTGCCCAATTGCAGACCAATGTATGTGTTCTGAGCATGTTTAAGGTGGGCTAGGTTAAGCTGTGGAAGGTTGGGTGTATTAAATGCATTTTTGACTCATGGTATTTTCAACTCATCATGAATTTATCAGGAGGTGCCCCACTGTAAAGCTAGGAAAATCTGCATAATCACTTGTGCTAGATTCCTACTAGACTGAGAGCATCTTGGAACTATTTTTCCATCCATTTCCTTATCTCCAACAGTTGATGTGATGCCTTTCACATAGTAAGTGCTTACGTGATGTTTGTTGAGTGAATAAATGAATGGGCTATGCTGGGCCTTTTCACACACAGACATTTTCTACTTTCACTTTGTATGAGACAAATGGCATCTTTCTGGACTCTATGTGAAAGTGATATCATCAATCTACTTTACAGGTGATGAAAGGCTCAGAGAAGTTCCATAAAGCTACTGAGGGTCTGGTCATCTCTCACCAAGCTAGTTTTTCTGCCCTACATGAGCTTAGGAGAGTTACTTGACCTTGACCTCTTTGTGCTCTATTTTCCACAGTATAAAATGAAATAACAATAATATCTACATACCATGAGTGTGATGATCAAATGAGTTATTACATATGAAAGCATGCAGAATAGTCTTGGCATGTATTAAGCATACACTAAGTTTATTGTCAGGAATATCACTAATATCATCTTTAATGAAAAAGATCAGAAGTACTAGATAAATTCTTTCATTACCATTTACCATGCTGTTTTATCTAAAAAGTCAGATGTTTGGTTGTCCAAACTTCTTTTCTTAGGCAGCTCCTAATGATAATCCAGAGGTTTGGGGACCCTGAAGAAGTTGAAACAATATGCATTTTTTCATGTAACCCCTGACATTACCACTTTGCTCTAGGAGTATGAAACTGAAGAGAGGGGTGATAGATCAGAAGTCCAAACACAAGAAATTCAGCTACTTTAATATTAAATGTTCACCTGTGTTTTAAGTGTTGTTAATCCTGGGAACCTCTGGCAAATCTGTATTCAAGATTAAATAAAGTACAAGTCTCAGACACCTGTTCTATAGATCTATTTACTTCTCTGATGGATTAAAATGTTGTTAGATGTTTTCAACAAACATTTCAGTACAATCAGAGGAAGAGACCACCAGAGAAGTATAGAAAGGAAAGTAATCTATGTCTCTCATGTGCTATCTTATAAAAGGACCTTAATTTTATGGAATAGAATAAAAATTCTAGGTGCTGATAGTTCTATACAATCCAATCAAACCAGGATTAAGGAGCTCTGAGTAAAAGAAAAAGACATAAGAGCAAAGAGGATTGGGGAGGAATGAAAGAAATAAGCAAGTAGAAATAACACAGGGACAAGCAGTAATGATTCGATTTAAGTTGATTCTTTAGTAGCCATATCCCACAGGGATCCTGGGAGCTATCTAGGGACTTGACGTTATTATTCAGAGAACATTTAGAGTTAATACCATCCCTATTGTTGAAATTCTCCCTGGAGTTGTTTGCATACACCTTGATACTGATGCTCTAAAAAAGCTATTATACCTTGTATGTATTAAATCGCAAAACAGCTAAATTGGAAGTGCTCTTGAATTTTGATTCAGTTAAACAAGAATTTTGTGTTTGGTGCCTCAGTCCTAAGAGGGGTGGCTCCAAAATATCCACTGAGATATTTTACTTTGCTTAATTCAGTGCCGTGCTGAGAAACCCCAGCCAATAACAGTTGGAAAGCATTCCCGTGTGTCCAAATATCAAGTCGTGTCAGAAAAAAAGTGTCTTTTGCAGCCCATGGCACTTAGAGGTGCGCTAAATTGGTCAAAAATCAGTGACAATCTCCACCCAACTTGAGGAATTTGATTTTTCTTTTCTTCCACAGTTGGTGGGGTCTAAAGATAAAGCTCAGAGAAACAGAAAGAAGTCACATTTCCTATTCTTCCCATGAGAACTTGTTTGCCAGGCAAAGAAATAAATCTGTATGACTTTCACTATTGTGGAAAATACGCCAAGATTTTTCCACAGAAAACCGCCCAGGAGCCATTGCAACTGTTCTACGTTGTATGCAGGCAGATTCTGCTCAGCCTGTGTTGGAACCTTATTGATAGCTTGTTTTGCTACGTACTGCCCTACCTGTCTCATAAGACAAAAGGGAAAAGATAAATTATAACGCATCTGACACAGAGGAACACAGAGCATTTAGGGCAGAGAAGTCGTTCCATTAGGAATTTACCTCTTGTGAAATTATACATTTTAAAAAAGTATCTCTCTTCCCAGAGAGTTGACTTCTGAATATAAATCTTCCAGTGAATTAATCCTTAAATTCCATTAAGTACCACTGTAAACAACCAACAGTCTATGTCCTAGCCTGCGTCTGCCTTCCGAAATAGAGTATGGCAGGGAAGATACACGTTAAACAAGTGAACAGAAAAATATGTATTTACTTAGGATTCTGCTGAGTGTTCTTTTTTTTTTTTTTTTTCAAAGATTTTATGTATTTGACAGAGAGAAACACAGCCAGAGAGGGAACACAAGCAGGGGGGGTGAGAGAGGGAGGAGCTGGGAGCCCGATGTGGGGCTCGATCCCGGGTCTCCAGGATCATGACCTGAGCCGAAGGCATTCGCTTAACCAACTGAGCCACCCAGGCGCCCCGGATTCTGCTGAGTGTTCTGACAGACAGCGAACAGTGCTACCACAAGCGAGAATATAAGCCTTCCTTACATTGGGTTTATTGTTCATCTCTGAGGAGGTGGTTTAGCAACTCCTAAAAGTTGAGAACATGAAAGTGCTGGGAGAGCAAAGGAAAAGTGGCTCACTGGGCTCATGGTTAGAAAAAGCCGAGGAGGAAGCTGGAGGAAGCTACCGTGGACTAGTGGGGAATGAAAAAGGAGAGCAGGAGGATATCATCCAGTAGGGAGGCAAGGTTCTATCATGCAGGATAGGTTCCATCGTCTTTCCACCCCCAGTTTCTCCACCAAATTATCTTTTCAGGTTTCTTATGTTCAACAAAGAAATATTGAAAAAAATAAAAATGAGTTAAAAAAATTCGGAATAGTTCTCAACACAGTGTATGTCCAACTAATTTATTCCTTACAACAAAACCTAATGGGAGAGATTCTACTGTAGTAAAGAATATGGAGAAACACAGAGCTTAAGTAACACGCCTAAGGTCACACAGCTGTATAGCAACTGCAGGGAAAAAGCAAACCTTTGCCTTTACAGTCTAACGCAGGTGGCAGACTTACAAACAAATACACTGAAGTGGCAAAACTGTTGCAGTAACTGTATCGATGCTATTCTGTATGATCCAAGTAGGGTCCTAGGTGCCTGATCTAGTCCTGGGCAGATACAGACAAGACAGCCTTCCTGGAAGAGATGGGATCTGAGCTGCACTCTGAAGGTGGAAATTATGCAGGGGAAGTTAGTGAGATAGAGAAAGTCAGGTAAAGGAACACAGAGGCAAGAAACATCATGGGGCAGGGTTGGAGGGAGGACAAGTGATTAGTGTTAGAGCAGAACCGAGCAATACTCTGGAGGGACAGATTAGAGAGAGGTCTGAAATTTGTAGTTTTAATATAACTCTGTTGACCAATCAGTCGGAAATGGGATCGAGTCAGAAGTCTAGGACTCCAGTGTAAAAGCTTTTTGTGTGTGTTTTTTTTTTTTTTTTCCCTATTGGGGCAAGAATGAGACGTGGTATTAGGAATGAGGGAAAGAATTTGAAAATTAAATGAACAAGTAAATATAAAGCACTTATCGCAAGTTCTTAGTTACCTTAGAAACGTAGTTTCAGGTATTTATTGTTAATTAACAAACTAATGTAGAGCTCAGCAGCTTACTAAACATCTATTTATTATTTCTATTAATTCTGTCTGTTGGGTGAGCTCTGTTGAGCAGTTCTTCTGTTCTATGATAACCACTGGGGTCATTCATGTGGCTTCATTCAGCTTGAACTGAGGTCATGCTGGAACTCCAGAAACAGCCCTTCTTCCTTGAAGGCTTCTCTTTACATGGCTTGGGTTCATCCACTGGTCTAGCTCAGACAGCATGGAGACTGGGATCTGAGAAGGGGAAAGTGGATGCTCGCAGTCCACCTAGATGGGTAGAACCAATAAAATAATAATTTTATAATTTTCTTATTCCATAATAAAATATTCACCAGTTTATGGGAACAGGGAAATGTAATCCTGACAGTAGGAGCTACATGGCAATAGAGGGCTGGGAGGAATTGTTGGTAACGACATTTTGAGACTGTCCACTGCAGTTTCTAAGATCATCTAATGCCGATTTAATTCTTCAAGTAGTGTTCTTTGTTGTTGTTGTTGTTGTTGTTGTTTTTAATTACTTTCTTTCTCTAGCTCCACAGACTCCCGTTGTGTTTCATATGATGTCTTGCTAGTTTATCTTTCACTGAGCCCATGTTTCAGGGTTTTTTTTCCCCTTCATTTCCCAAAGGATGCAAACTAGTATTTTCTTCTTTGGAATGCTCAATTCTTCAAAATTATGCTCTTTTAATTTGCTTTATAAGTTACTAAATGTTTTCAAGCATGAGGATACACACATATGCATGCCGGTGTGGGACTGGCTTTTATTTCTTGACAGACTCTTAAGCATGACAGGTTTATACGATCTGTGTCTTCCATTTGCCCAAAAAAGAGTTTGAGTAGGGGCGCCTAGGTGGCTCAGTTGGTTAAGCAACTGCCTTCGGCTCAGGTCATGATCCCGGAGACCTGGGATAGAGTCCCACATCAGGCTCCCTGCTCGGCGGGAGGCCTGCTTCTCCCTCTCTCACTCCCCCTGCTTGTGTTCCCTCTCTGGCTGTGTTTCTCTCTGTCAAATAAATAAATAAAATCTTTAAAAAAAAAAAAAAGTTTGACTAGATTCTCTTTGAGACAAAGGAAACTGAATTTTTTTTTTTTTTTTCTGTTTGTCTGGGATCTTTTAAGTCTTAATATTGAGGATTGTGTCCTGGAGGTCTAAAATCAGCAAAGTGGAAAGGCAGCTACAGTCCCAGCTGAGAAATATTTTTTCTCTGCATGGTTTTTGTCATGTTTGTTTTACAAACAGTAGATGAGGATTTTGTGTTCATCTGACCTAATTGGTAGATACACCCTGTGGTTCTCACTATTTTTGTGGTGAAGTTTTTACCTACCACTTTGAGGAGCCATCGTCCTTTTAGAGGGGACTTACCCTGTTAATTAAAAGTCTCCTCCCAATTTAGTAATTGATAATAGTTAAAAATCATGGGAGAAACGAATTCCATCATCTTTCTATTTAGTAATGTCTTAGGTGAGAGTATAACTTATTATGCAAATTAGGATATTTTGTAGGATAAAGGATCATTGCTAATATAGCAATAAATCAAAATAAGACAGGAAACCAGGACTGTCTTGGGAAAAGCGAGATGTATATGATGTCATACCTGGACCCATGTGATGTCATACCTGTGTCTGGGTGTGATGTCATACCTGGAGCCATGGCAGCCCGTGTGTCTCCAGTGTCCTGTCTCTCCCCTCTCCACATTCAGACTGAACTCCTCCGGACTGACAGGATTTTACCTCAGTGAGAGAAGGGTAACACTGCTATTACTAGTAGAAGCTAAGCTAGGAGAAAATCTACTTGAGTTGGACTCATGCTTTTTCTTTTCAAGTCATGCTGATGTCGATTCATGATTTTACAAAGGCGGGAGGGATCCAAACCTGCTACCTGTGTCTCAATTCCTGACCCCTTCAAACACTGAAGATATTGAATATCATATTCGCCCTTCTGAAGACTTCCTGCTTATTCCCTGAGAGAACAGTTACTTATTAGTTGATCCTTCATGCAATAATCTCAAATGTCAACTCAGTAGCAGGTAGCTAAACATATAAAAATTCTCGTGGACAATGTAGCTCTTTTTAACATGCAAGATCTTCCATCCCAACACATACATATTGAGAAGCACTGTCCTCTTCAGTGTAACAGTGAGGTTATATTACACACACACACACACACACACACACACACACACCATGTATAATATATGCCTCCTAGCTTGTTTCGGGATCCAGGAAGGTGAGCTGTAAGGAAGGAATTTTTCTACTTTAATCTTATATGATGCGAATGACATCTGAGTAAACTTGCTTTTTGTTTGAGGCCAGATGCCCCAAGGGACCAACTCACAAAAGGAAAAAATTATAGGTCTGGACATTGATGCACATTTGGTCTCTATAATAACTGTACATAAAATAGTTCTTGAGTTCATTATTTATTACTTGGTAACATTACTCATTTTTATCAAAGGATTACACAAGAGCTTTATTATATTTCTTATTTTTAAACTGACTACTATTATAAATGAAGTTTACTACTGTATGATCATCTTCTGAAAAATTGCTCTTCAGGGTTTTTTTTTTGGCAAAAGAAATAATAGTCAAAGATGATTCATTCACTGGCAGATGGATAGATGATGAATAGATAAAAACATATGATCATGTGATTAAACAAAAACAGTAAAAATCTTAGCGGGAGAATCTAGATGCTATGTAGGTGTTCACTGTAAAGTTCTTTCAACTTTTCTGAATGGAAGTTTACATAATAAAATATTAAAATATGATTATTTAGTATTTTCAATTAAAACCCATAGAGTAAAGAGAGTTTTTGTTATACTATCCTCTTTCTGACCCTCTCCCCAGCAAGGTCACTAAAAGTAGTTGGGACAAAAGTTCCAAACACAGAAACCCAGTGCAAACTCAGAAGATGTCACCACTGCAACGTGCCATGGGACCCAGGAGGACGCATGAGAGCACAGAACTGCCCTTTAACATCTCGGTCCTCTTGGCACCAAGAGTCATCCTGAAAGACAAATCTAAAGATTCTTTACCTGGAGTTATAAAGTCTGAGGTCACTAGCACAAACGAAACATTGGTGGGAGAGAAAAACCACATTAAGCAAACTAAACAGAGGAAAAAAATAAGTTTGGGGTGGGGGTGGAGAGTGCCCCTGGTGGGGTACAGATGAGTAATTTCTCTTCTGTAACTAGATGTTTAAGCTGAGGAGTCTTTCCTGAGATGCGAAGTATGAGGAGAGCAAAGAGACAGGGAGTGTTAGAACAAAGCACAGATAGCCCTACCCGAGAGATGACTGGGAACCTCACTGACACAGACCCCTGGGTGTCTGACCCACCAGGTAGCAGCTGTAGACGTCGTCATTCCCATGCTACCATCCTATCCCTTTGCTGCATAAAACAGCCACCCAAATTCAGAAATGAATATTATGAGACCTATCCAAAAGACAAAAGGGGGGGAATGAAAATGAAATTAAGGCACATGATTAAAAGCAGATAAAAATCATACATCATAGGTCTCATTACACAAAGAAACACCAGAATATTTAATAAAATAGTTCTTCATATTCTCAACGAGTTCCAGGTAACATGTTTTACCAAATACTGAGCTCTAAGAAGAGATACAGGGGCTCAAAAAAAAAATTGTTTATATTAAGGCATAAAAATAATACAGAGATATGCCACATTAAAAATAACAAAAGGAAAAGTTAGACTAAAATTTGATAAAGAATAGGGTGAGGGTCACCTGAATATCTCAGTCAGTTAAGCACCTAACTCTCGATTTCGGCTGAGGACATGATCTCAGGGTCATGAGATTGAGCCCTGGGTCAGGTTCAATGCAGGGCATGGAGTCTGCTTAAGATTCTCTCTCTCCCCTTCCCTCTGCCCCTCCCCTACTCTCTCTCGCACGCTCGCACTCAAAAAAAAAAAAGAGAGAGAGAGAATATAGGATGTTTTCTATATTTAACAATATAGAAAAAATGCAATGTCAAATAATTCTAGATTGAGTGATAGAGGAAACAGTCAAAAGATAATCAATGTGAGTGTAACTGATGATGCCAAGAACATGTGGAAGAAACAATATCACTTAAATACAGAATGAGAAACTATGAGGTGAAAAGAAGATCTTAATATGTAAGGGAGAAAAAGTGCACAGCATGTTCTGGGAAGAACTGATAAAAATTATTACTAACAAGGCATTATAGTACTGAAAGTACTGATCTATAAGGAGAAAGAAAACAATTACACTTCTGTATAAGCAGAAAAAGTCAGTTAGATGGAGATGCTTTTGACTCTGTCTGATGCCAGAAGAAAGTTGGTCAATATCTACCAGATGACAGGGAAAGAGATTATCATGGAAGAAGTGACAGCTCCCAATGTCCTTTGACTATAAAGTCACAGAAGAGACGATCCTGAGTGGGTAAGAACTGATGCAGTAGAGGTCACTTGAGCCAGTCTTAGTGGGAGAGGCAAGAACACATGAGAATATGAAATTTGGCCAGCTGATAGAACTTAAATCTTAGGGAAAATGAGATCACAAAGGAAAAAACATAGTGTCAATCACTACATTTAAATATAAAAGGAATGTAAACAACAATTGGGACTATACTTTGAAGGTAAATATCAACATTTGAGACTTTGACAATAAAAAATGATGTAACTCAGAAGAATTATGATGGCAAACAAACTGGGGGTGAATATCTGTGTCCCTCCAAGTAGGAATAAAGAAATGTTTTCCACCATTGGATATGTAGTTTTATAAATACATATTGACTTCAAGCTTTTAAAGGTTTTAACTGATCTTTTCTCTTAGTTTACTTTTTAATTTAAGGAGGTATTTTAAGAGCTATTTTGTGTCATAGAAACGTCATATGAAGTTCAGAGAGTCCTTCAGTTTAACTTTTTCATTGCTTGAATTAACTTAAATTGTTCTTGTTCATCTGTAAATGGTGCATCCCATTAGCCCACCATTCCACCCTGGCCCTAGGTTCTTGACTTGGGCCAAACTTGAAAGTAAGCAAGAGAGAGTTTCATTGCAGTTAAAGTGAAAGGACACTCTCAAGGTGAGAGAACTGGCAGGCCTAGGGGGGCAATGGGCCATAGCTAGGGCGCTCTCTGCGGTCACCTCCGATCCCCTCTAGTTCTACAGGTTGGGAGGGAGGCGGAGTTTTGGGCCCTGTATGGCCCTTATTGGAACTGTCCCGGCAGCCCTCCCTTGCAAGGAGGGCCAAAACCGCAATGTAAAGGGATCACAACAAAACTACAGGTCACTGTAGGGCAGATGTCACGAAGAGGAGAGCATGCGTGTTCCCCGCGATTCCCCTCCCCCCGCCCCCTAGCCACCCCGCGGGGGAAATATGGTTTCCGCCCTTCTTTACAGTCAGAAAACACCTGTTCCCTCTTGAAGTCTGGCTAACTGCACACTCCATCGCAGAAGCCTAGAGAACTGTGTGCTATGCCATTTACCACTGGATGGCGATGGCTGTTTCTGACTACAGAGATATGTCTTTGTGAATAAATAAATAAATATATATATATATGATTTTTATATTTATTTATTTTACTTTTTCAAATTGTTTCTCAAGTATATGCATGATTTAAAAAAAACACAGTCTCATTTCTTTAAAAAAAAAAGTGATCACTTCTGTCTTATGTGAACAAAGGCACAGAAATGACTTGGAGGCTAATTCTCCGATCCTTTCATCTCCATGGGCAGCTTATTTGTGCATGACCTGTTACTTTGACCGGATGGTCATCTGCGTTCGCCATTAAGACAGTGAAATCACTGGAGTGATCAATGCTGTTTACTTTCTGGTAGCTTAGACACCGCCGGGCTGGTTTGCTTTAACAACTTGGAAAACACCTGGGAAATTGATGAGAAATGCCGTATCTTACCATCATGGTTGAGATTCATTGGTTGTTTTTGGATTTTTTTGATAAGTTTTAAGGCTGACTCCTGATTCTTAGAGCCACAGGGGTGTAAAGTGTTGGTCTTCTAAGCATGGAGCTGAGGTTTCTGAGAGTTGTTCCGGAAGCTTATTCGGTGTTTCTTTCTATGAAAGGTTATTTAAAGTGGGATTCAAAATGTTTGTAAATTAAGTTACATTTTCACAGGATGACCTTCTCACTGATGTATTTGTGTAATTTTGATGTTAGTGGATTTGGTTTGTGTTGTTAAGGTAGAAAAATGTGTTGCTGGGAGGTAATTACTATAAAGCTATTTAATTATTGATTTCTCCAACATAGCAGGGTTGACATTTTAGCAGATATAATGAAGGAAAAGATATGCATTAACAGAATGAGAATGGAATAAATGCACATTTTAAAGGGAGACGTGATTCATTTTAATAGATATGCAGTAATTATTCAGGAAGTGTGACTGCTTTCTTCATAAATGACATTAACTATTCAAATTAAATGACAGGACTATAATATGTAAGGGTATTATGCGAGTGTTCAGAACTCTAGCATCAGCTAAAGGATACATAAAAACTTCATGTTTACCAATGTCTTTTTTTTTATAGTGTTTCTCTTCATTACCCTTTAACAAAAGCACGCCCTGTGATGAAGTATTTATCCTGGCTTGCTCTTCATTCTTCATGTAGAAAAAGCGATCCTTGCTTTACATATTTCTCTAACAGCTATAAATAAATGCAGCTACTTGTCTTTCCTGAAAGGAAGGACTTTGCATTTTAGACTGAATGGAAAATACCAGCGGGGGCACTCCAGAGTTCTTAACCTTGCTGACTCCTCACTTTCCATTCGTGGTTTATCTGCCTTTTTGATTTTGAGCCGCAGTGAGTACGCATCTGACTACATGGTAATGAGGCCTTAAAATGACAAAGAAGAAGTGCTTACACATCCAAAAGAGTGTTAGCCTCTAAAGAATAGCCTTTGGTGAAAACACGTTTTGAACTATCTTTTGGATGGCCTTCAGAGTCAGCATGTGACCCACAAGAAACAATGCCTCATTTAATCACTGAGACATGTGGTTTTGGACCCAAAATCTTATGACCAAGCTGGTCAACCACCATATCAGGCCAGCTTTGTTTAGAATAATATTCAGCCATTTTTCTGACTTAACAGCATGAAACGAAGGAGAAAGATCTGCCACCAGTTAGATGGTTCAAAAGAATGTAATTCAGTTTCTAAAGAGAGCTCAAAATGAAGTTTCAGAAGTATGCTGGGCCATAAAAGACTATTTTGCTAAGGAAGAAGTTGGATATAGGATAACTGGAAAAATCTGCAGAATGAAAGGACAGCAAAGATAAAAATGAAAATAAGGGATTAAAAAATGGAAAACTATTTCCAATTTCATGAAAGACTCTAAGCACTCTTTTGGAAACACAGGATAAGGAAGGAAGAATAGACAAATACACAACATCTAAAATGGCATAAAGGCAATAGCATCATAACATTTAAATGGAGATGACAAAATACAACAGTCTTACTTATTACAATCTTTATTTTTTTTTTAAAGATTTTATTTATTTGACAGAGAGAAACACAGCCAGAGAGGGAACACAAGCAGGGGGAGTGAGAGAGGGAGAAGCAGGCTTCCTGCCGAGCAGGGAGCCCGATGTGGGACTCGATCCCGGTCTCCGGGATCATGACCTGAGCGGAAGGCAGTTGCTTAACTAACTGAGCCACCCAGGCGCCCCTTACTTATTACAATCTTAATGCAATCTTATTAATGTGGGGGCAAAAATATTAAATGTTAGGAAACAATATTATCCTGTTAAAAGAATACTACATCATTTACCAAGAATATGTATTTCTCAAATATCCAGCATTAAGTTTAATGGCAAAACATTAAAAGTTTTATTTTCATATCAAGGATAAGATAGCAATGTTTACTCTCCCCACTATTAATATTGTTCCAGAAATAAATAGCACCTGTAATTTGACAAGAAAAATGATAATTAAAGGTATAAATATTGATGTGGATGAAGCAAAAATTATTATTAGTTGCTGTTATGTGATTGCATTCTGAGTAAATCCAATAGAATCAACTGAAAATGTTATAAAACAATTAACATATAAAAGTCATGAGGAATAAAATCCTTACATCTGTTTTTTTATCTTTTCTCTTTTGTCAATTTAACTATACTGAAAAAATAGATTTTTTTCTTTTTTTTAAAGATTTTTTTTTTTAATTTGAAAGAGAATGAGAGGGAGAGAGCATGAGAAGGGAGAGGGTAGAGGGAGAAGCAGACCCCCTGCTGAGCAGGGACCCTGATGTAGGACTCCATCCCAGGACTCCAGGATCATGACCTGAGCTGAAGGCAGTTGCTCAACCAACTGAGCCACCCAGGCGCCCCCCAAAATAGATATTTTTATTTGCATGAGTTTTATAAGGTATCATTAATTTTATTTCTTCTGTATTATTGCTTCATTCATTTTTTTTTTTTTTTTTTTTTTTTTTTAAAGATTTTATTTATTTGACAGAGAGAAACACAGCCAGAGAGGGAACACAAGCAGGGGGAGTGAGAGAGGGAGAAGCAGGCTTCCCGCCAAGCAGGCAGCCCGATGTGGGACTCGATCCCGGGTCTCCAGGACCATGACCTGAGCCGAAGGCAGTGGCTTAACCAACTGAGCCACCCAGGCGTCCCATTCATTCATATTTTTAATGTTGTGTATTTGCATTCTCTCTATGTTGTTTTATTTTGCTTAATTTTTTAAGCTCTTACACTTACTAATCAATCTTACTATTCTTTTTATTTCTAATTTAAAAATATATTTCTTGTCACTGTTCTTTTGATTTCAGTCGAGGTATTCAGTTGTTGTTTTTCTAAACTCTTCTCTGGGACCTCAGTGGTCTCTTTACTGGCCAAGGTATTCCTGGAAATTCATATTTGAAAATTTCTTTAGAATTAGCATTCTATCTCGGGGACTCTTCTACATTGCAACAGAGACTTCTCTGTTTATTTTTGTAGGATAACCACTTACGAATGTGGTTACATTTGTCTAAACAAAGTTTAGCTCCTATACTAGTTGACCAAACAAGGTCATATCAACCTGCATGAAAAATCGTGTGCCATGTGAGGGAAATCAGACATTGACTCTGGTGTGCAATTCGAAAGAAACAATGTATCCTTATTGAAGCCTTTGTCTCTTTTCAGTGGTTAACACTCATTCAGATGTGTAAGCATTTTCTTTTGCATGTGTAATTTTTAAGAATTCATTGCATGTATCAGAGGTTATCAGGCAATTGCAGGTATATGGAGAATGATATAAACATTAATATCTTTGTATACAACCAATAAGCAGATAGAAAATACAGCGGGAGGCAGAAACCATTCATGATAGCAGCCAAAAGGTACAATACCTAGTATTGACATTAACCACAAATGTGAAGGAACTACGTGAAGAAAACATGAAGCTTCCCTGTTACATGGAAGAAGACATTAATAAATTAGAGATGATTGTGTTCTTTTATAAGAAACCACAATATTGTGCACTGACCAAGCCCCATTTATTAAACTATACAGCCAGTGTGTTATTTCATCCAACTTTACTTTTGTACTTGACAAAATGACAGAAAGATCACCATGGAAAGTAAATGAATGAAAAATGCCATGATATTTTTCAAAAAGAAGAGTGAATAGGGTAGATGTAGCCCTAGCTAGAATTTAAAAATGCTAATGAAGCTGTCCTAACTAAAGTAACTTAAAAAGAACAGGTTTTAGGAGAATGTCCCCGAATTCTCCAGATCAGAGGTAATGATGACATTCAAATCATTGGGAAGACGAGCTTATTCACTAAGTGATGTTGAGACAAGAGAACTAGTTATATGAAAAAATAAAAACTGGATTCTAGTCTCATTTATTTTACCAAAGTAAATTATGGAAAATAAAAACCAAACTGATGGTTTGAAGAAAATCTAGGTAAATTTACTTACATATTTGGAATCAGGGAGGAGGAGATATTTTCAGGAAGGACACAATATGTAGAGTACCAAAAGGAAAACATTAACGACTTTGTAAAGTTATGACCAACTAAAAAATATATCTGAACTAATAAAAAATGCAGTTAAAAACACATGACTGGCCAAGACTAGTTTTCTTAGTTTATAGAAGTTCGTGCAAATTAGGAAGAACAAAATGTGCTTAACCAAGAGAAAATGGACAAGTCGCTGAAAAAGAAATGTAAAAAATCTAATAAAAATATCAGGTAACTGGGTGGCTCAATTGGCTGGGCGACTGCCTTCGGCTCAGGTCGTGATCCCGAAGACCTGGGATCGAGTCCCACATCAGGCTCCCTGCTCGGCGGGAAGCCTGCTTCTCCCTCTCTCACTTCCCCTGCTTGTGTTCCCTCTCTGGCTGTGTTTCTCTCTGTCAAATAAATAAATAAAATCTAAAAAAAAAAAAAAATCAGGTAACTATCTTCGTCCTCATAATTAGAGAAATGCAAATCAAACAATAGTGAAATGTCATATGTAATCAATCAGATTGCTAACAGCTAAAGTAAGTTCGATAATATCAAGTATCAGAGAAGATCCATAGAAGTAGGCACAGTTAGTAAACTGTTGCTTGGTGCAACCTCTTCTTCCAACATTTAGGTCATAGACATCAAAATGTAAAATATACATTTCCTTATGATCATTAATTGCCTCTGAATTTATGATTTTGGATCACCTTTGTTAGGAATTTATTCAAGGACATAGTCGCACATGTTTTCCAAGATATACCAGAAAGAACGATTATGGAAAACCTAACAGACCAAACTGTACATACCAGAAATGATCATGTAAGGAAACTGCTTGAACCGTTGAGGCATCGGGTATATCCAGTGAAAGGCAGTATAATTTTCTGAAAACATGAAATGGATCTCTATGTGCAAATAAGGAAAGACCTACAAGATAAATAACATAGTTTTAAAAGTTAAAGCAATAAAAAAGTGAATAAAATAAATAAAAGTTAAAGCAATGATCACACAGGGTGTATAATGTAGTTACTTTTATAAAAAGAAAAATTGTGTATGTGTATCTACGTATGGTTAAAATATAACTGGAAAGGCATCAGAAATTTATCTCTAATTGCTTTTGTGTGGAATAGTGGTTCTTAAATTTCAGTGTGCATCCAGATCACCTGGAGGGTTTTGAAAACCTGGACATTGGGTCCTACCCAGAGAGATTCTGATTTAGTGCCATGATGCCCACTAACACAGAATGTGGAGTGAACTATATTGTGAGGGCCAGTGATATATAAGAACTAGACTTCTCAACGTGAAATCTTCTCATTCATTTGATTTTTTTTCAAATAGTGTTTATATTCTTTGTTTTGTTTTGTTTTCTTTGAAGATCAAAAGTAGCAATCTGAGTAGTGAGATTGGGGAGTCTTAATTTTTTTTTCCTATACTTTATCACATTGGAAATTAGTAGTCAGTTAAAAAAAAATTCCATCCAGAAATTCAGATTCACTGCTTTTTAAACTTACTATTTTGTTTTGCTATTTATTTCCCTAGGAATGGATTTAGTGGGATATTAAATCTCTCCCACCTTTTAATCCTCTTAGATTCATCCTTTAGGCCCCACTTTCAACTCTGAAATTAAATTACCTTAGATGGCATGTCACAAAGCCAAAATAGTTTGAGAGAACTGGGAGTCACATCCCTTCATAATACCAAATTTAACGCCAAATTTATATGTAAGATAATAAGAGAACAGAAGAACTCTTGTTCTCTTCTGTAAAGTAGGAATGACAAATACACAGCATGTAATTGCTGTAATAGGACACCATGTGAGATGACAGGAGGATGAGAAACTTCTGAGGAAGGACTTGTGGTGTTGGTATTTCCATCTCGTATTTCTGTGTATACATCTATATGATTGCATTGCCTTTTCTCATTCAGAAATTTATAAATGTTTGGAACAAGAACTGCAACAAAAAAGAATAGATTGTCCAATTCTATTCCATTAGTGTTTTTTCTTTCTCTTTTCTTGGTATTATTTTTTGTTTTGTTTAGTTTAGTTTTTTTTTTTCCCCCACTGATATCCATTGCATAGTCTCCCTTAAGAGCATCATGTAACATATGCGAACAAATACAAAATAGCTAAGAATTTGAATCCCTGTTTTACCAACCCCTGTACCTTCTGTCGGGGCAGAAAACCTGAGTAAACAGGGATTGCACTAGACCATGTCCTCAGCAAAGCCAGCAGGGGCTAGGTTACCAAGGGAATGGATTCTTGTGTTTTGTTTTCCATGCCAAGGCCATTTTTTTTTTCTCCTTTCCCCTAAAGATCAAATCTGGTGGTTCATTAGCTATTCTGGCTGATCTCAGCTTCCGCCGTGCTTGCTCTTGTCTTACCAGCCCCACACTCCAGGGGTTTGATAGAACAAGGTTAATACTTGAAATCACTGTCAGGAGCAAATTGATTGCAAGTAGAGGATGTAAAGCTTGTCTGTCACCATCTCCTTATGGCCCCAAGTTAAGCAGGCAGTTTGCATCAACTGAAGCTTTAAGATTCTCTTTTTCACTCTCTCTCTCTCTCTCTTTTTTTTTTTTTTTACTGACAGCTATAATAGAACACTATTTCTCTCAAACTATATTCTACTAGCACCTGATTAACTATGGTCAGATAGAGTGCTATGCCATTGAAAAGAACTGAACCCCCTAGCTAGTTCTTAGGAAACTTAAATAAATTATCTTCTTCTTTTCTACCCTGACTCCAACTCTTTGGCCATTATTTAATTTTACAAGCATTTAACGGACAATCTCCTGTGTGCTAGGTAGGTACTGAAAAAAGGATTTGCATGCCGTACAATTCCAGAAGTTGCTACTCATATAGATTTTAAGTATATGGTACCCCAAGGAGTTGTACGCTTACAACCCCCCCCCAACTATACATGGCACTAGTTGAGGCCAAAGCCTGTGTGTGTGTGTATGTGATGGGGATGGTCATCAGGATGAGTTATACATCATCTGTCCTCTTTTAGAGCACATCTGGGGAAGATTCACAAACACGGTTTACGATGACTCATCACTCAAGTTATATTTATGGTACCACAGAGATCTGAATAAAGGAGTCCAGGATCAGCAAAAAGGGTGTAATGAGTCGTGCCTGGGGTGGGGGTACAAGAACCAAGAAAAGCTTCATAGACGGTGGCATTTGATTTGGTCATCTCAGAATGAGTCACCCTCTGATGGGAGAGGAGTGAGGGCGGGGCACTGTGTAGTTCGGAACAACAAAAATGCCACTGTTGCCCACATTCGTCTGGGGTAAATGCTAAGTGAGAATAATTTAAACACTTTCTCTTGCGATGTGAAGAGCACAAACCATGGCTTCTCCCTCAAGTGAAAGACCATTCTTCTCTAAATTGCTTAATTTGTAGTCTCGATTTATTAAGATTTGTATGGATTGTCTTGGGAATCTGAGTAATCCCTGGCATGGTATAGGGGAATACATTTGCATGACATTATAAGAATGTCAAGTTGTCTTTCAAAACTGGACATAGATAAAAGGCCCACCAGTGCCTGGACTATTTCTGAGGGCTGGCTGTGGGAACATCCGCTGATGGCATTCGCTCTACTGTATGCACACATTTCAATCACCCCAAAAGGCCTCCTGTCCACAAAAGCCTGGCTAGTCCTTACCTCTCACTCATAATGCCACATTAGCATTTCTATTCTCATGCTCTGTGGTCAGAAGAGGCTGGGAGATCTACAGAGAGACATTTCTCAACCTGTAAACACAAAAGAGGTGATTTGAGCCCTCTGAAGGGCACCTTATGGGAGCATGTCCTTTGAAAGGCTCCATACTGTACCCCAAACACCTCCAGAGATTGAAATGAACAATTTGGGAAAGCAGAAATGGATGTAGGTATTCATGGAAGGAGTTTGCAATAAACAATATAAAGAAAATGCTGTACACACACATTGCCTTATCAGAGCAATTTTCTCCAGTGACGTAGACTGTGTGAAGCCCATGTTAACATAGAGACTCTTTCCTTTATGATCCAATCAACTATAATCCTTGCTGAGAGGCCAATGGACACACTCAGAGGGTCAACTCAGTATTTGATGAGCTATCCCAATTTTAGAATTTTTTTTAAAGTTTTATTTATTTGAGAGAAAGAGAGCATACAAGTCAGGGGAGACGTAGAGAGGTAGAGAGAGAGAGAGAGTCTCAAGCAGACTCCAAGCTGAGTACAGAGATTGACACGGGGCTTAGTCTCTTGACCCATGAGATCATGACCTGGGCAGAAACTGAGTCAGATACTTAAGTGACTGAGCCACCCAGGAGCCCCCAATTTCAGAAATGTTGAGCTTTTATTTTGCAACAAACATTTTTTTTTCTAGCGTCTCAGTTTCTTCAGCATTTGAGTCATTTTATTTTATTTTATTTTATTTTACTTTATTTTAACCACCTATCCTTTCCCCCCACCCCCAGCAACTCTCAGTTTGTTTCCTGAGATTGAGTCTCTTATGATTTGTCTCCTTCCCCAATCCTATCTTGTTTTATTTTTTCCCTCCCTCCCACCCACAACCCCTAGCCCTGACTCTCAAATTCCTCATATCAGAGAGATCATATTATAATTGTCTTTCTCTGATTGACTTATCCCATTCAGCATAATACGCTCTAGTTCCAACCATATCATTGCAAATGGCAGGGTTTCATTCTTTTTGATGGTTATATAGTATTCCTGTGTGTGTGTGTGTGTGTGTGTGTGTGTGTGTGTGTGTGTGTGTGTGTATGTATACACCACCTCTTCTTTATCCATTCATCTGTTGATGGACATCTAGGTTCTTTCCACAGTTTGGCTATTATGGACATTGCTGCTATAAACATTTGGGTGCCTGTGCCCCTTCAGATCACTACATTTGTATCTTTAGGGTAAATACCCCGTACTGTGATTGCTGGTCATAGGGTAGCTCTATTTTCAACTTTGTGAGGAACCTCCATACTATTTTCCAGAGTGGCTGCACCAGCTTGCATTCCCACCAAGAGTGTAGGAGGGTTCCCCTTTCCCTGCATCCTCGCTGACATCTATCATTTCCTAACTTGTTAATTTTAGCCATTCTGACTGGTGTGAGGTACCATCTCACTGTGGTTTTGATTTGTATTTCCCTGATGCTGAGTGATGTTGAGCACTTTTTAATGTGTTTGTTGGCCATTTGGATCACAACGTGGCTCTACACATGTGCTGTAAGATTGTGCTTTTCAAAAACTCTAGATATCATATAATAATAGATGTTTGTGGAGCACAAAATTAAATAAAGAAGTCACTTAATGTTAGCAGTGATTGGAAGAGTGGACTCTGAACTCAGATTCTGTGGACTGATATGAATGGTATACCAATTGAAAAAAATCACGCTTTAATTTATGTCTTAGTCTCCCCTTCTAAAACGGGGAGAAATTGAGCTTATGATCAAAAATATATGAGGTCATGTAAGCAGAGTGCCAGGCATTTGGCAAATACTTGAAAATGCTTAGATAGAATTAGCAACTCCCCAAAATTCCTTTGGTGTCAGATGCAGCCAAACTTAACTTCTAAATATGCAGAAGGGTTACAGTTAACAGAGTGAACTGGTTTGGTTCCAGCCAAAAGCAAGCACATTTGACCTTTCACATAGCTTATGAGGCCCCTTTGAGAACTTTTGAAAAAACAACAAAAATAGTTTGTAGATTCTGATGTGCAACAGTATCACTTTCTTTTTCTTCCAGAAGCCTTACATTTTAGGCTTCTAACCTTAGGCCACTTACCCCATGGTCATGCAGCAGCTGCGATACCCAGGCCTCCTACTGGCATCACAGTCAAAAGAAGGAATGAAGGGTCATGGCCAGAAGATCTGTCATTTTTATCAGTAAGCAAAAGTTTCTAAAGAGATACCCCCAGAAAAACTGTCTTTCCATGTCCTTGGCCAGGGTGGTCACAGACTCATGCTTAGCTGTCGGGGAATCTAGAACAACAGGTAACAGGCTTGTCCTGGGTAGACGTCATAATCTATCAGCTAAGGCTGAGAGTGTTATGGCCTCAAAAACAAAACAAAACCAGGGCTCTGTTATCAGAGCAATGATTTTCAAATTTCAGCATGCGTGAAAGTTACCAGAAGGGTTTACTAAAGCCAGAGTTTCCGGGTCCACCCCCCAGAATTTCTGACTCGGTAGGTCTAGAGTAGAGATGAAGAATTTGCATTTCTGACAAGATATCGTTGCAGCCATCTGCAGAAAATACATTCTGCCAAGGCAGACATGTAACAGTGTCTGTTACATCCCCACTGAAGGATTCTTAAGTCTCTAGAAGTCCTCATTAGAAGCCTATGTTCTAGCATCAGAGCACAGGATGTAGGCTTAGCAGAGCATCATATGGGAACATTTCTGGAGACGACTAAGTTTGGCCTGGGCATTGTTGTTGCTTTTCCATGTCCCCATTGCCTGTCAAGCCATCTAGGTCTTTGTGACCTCCCATTTCAGCAGACCCTTGACCAGCATTCCAGGGATGTGTTGGGGGAGGCTGTGACCGCTGGTTAACCCATGAACTGGACCAGAGGAATTGGAGACCCCTCATCCTCTTCCCCATCCTTGGAATGTGGGTTCTGCGTGTCTTCCCTGCTCCCAGAAGCTGCCCCAAGGACATAGCCTTGAGATAGTGGTGTGATGATGTGATGTGGTATTGAAACCAGAAGGCAGCTAAGGCTTCTGTACAATCTTTTAACATTTGGTGACAGGCTGCAGAGATCCACTTACCCTGTGGCTGCCCAGGAAAATCCTTATATGTCAGTTCCTTGCCTATTAAACCTGCCACCTACCAATCTGAAATCATCTACCTCTTCATTTAGTTTCTCCTGCCCTCCATACATGGGAGCCAGCTTCAGATTACACCCAGGAAGCTCCCAAGGTTTCCAAATAACAGATGGACTCAAAATATCAATGAAGAAAGAGATACAGAGCAGGAATCATCTATCATTCATTACCATTATTAATTAAAAACCTTTAATTTCTTTGTATGTAAGAATAATGCTGGAGCTGTGAAGTCCAAGGCAGCACTCTCTTCCTCAAACAGCTTATGATCATTGAGGAGATCAAACCTATACTCAAAAAAAAAAAAAAAGATAAATATCAATATAGGGGTGCATATGGTGTGTCAAAAGAAACACATTTTGGAGCACCGAGTTGGTTCAGTCAGTTAAGTGTCTGCATTCGACTCAGTTCATGATCCCAGGGTCTTGGGATCAAGCCCCATCTTGGGCTCCCTGATCATCAGGAAGTCTGCTCATCCCTCTCTCTCTGCCCCTACCCCACCTCCGCTGGTGCGCGCTCTCTCTCTCTCTCTCTGTCTCTCTCTCAAATAAATAAATAAAATCGTTAAAAAAAATAAAAAAAAAAACACTTTTTGATGGCTTTGGAACGAGGCTGAGATTCTTCTCAGCTAAATAGCTGAAAGAATTACCCAAATGGGGAGATTACTTAATTTTCCCCTTGAAAGATAACTAAAAAGGAGGATGGGTAGGTCAGTAGATGGATGGTTGGATGGATGGATGGATGGCTGGCTGGCTGGCTGGCTGGATGGCTGGCTGGCTGGCTGGCTGGATGGATGGATGGATGGATGCATAGGAAGAGAAGGTGTATTTTATGTATCCACCTAGTGCTTGATGGTGCAAGAGTGGGACACTAGAGGTCTCATTAGAATTGGGGACTAGCTCATTATGTCATTGTATCAATACAAATTCTACCCATATATATGTGAACATCCTGTTCTTGTCTCACTTTTTTTTAAAAGCACCCTAATAATATGATACTTAAGAGTCCAAAAAAAGTGTCTGTTTTATCCCTATAAATCAGTGATCTCCTTAGTTCCAAATATCGACTGGCTCTATAAACCATGGCAAACTTTGATTTGGATAACACTGGATAGTACATTTTTCAGTGAAATCTAAAGTGCTTTAAAAATGTTGCCTTTTGGCACAGCAGTTAAAACTTACTTTGGAGCGTGTGTGTTCTCAAAAAGTCACCAAGACGTGTTGAAGTTTTTTCTAGAGCTAAGAGATGGGTTACTGACAGGTAGACCCATCTCATTTCCCAAGTACACTTAGAGACTCCACACATAGATCAAATACAAAGGCTTGCTCGTAGGAATTATCTGAGTTCTCTTCCATATTTAGAATTTTCCAGGTTTTCCTAATTTCAGTAGTGTTCATCCCTCTTTTTAAGCACACTTTTTAAACAATGTGCTCACTGTTTATTGTATATAAAGTCTCTATTTTTTTTTTGAGATTTTATTTATTTATTTGACAGAGAGAGATACAGCGAGAGAGGGAACACAAGGAGGGGGAGTGGGAGAGAGAGAAGCAGGCTCCCCACTGAGCAAGGAGCCTGATGTGGGACTCAATCCCAGGACCCTGGAATCATGACCTGAGCAGAAGGCAGACGCTTAATGGCTGAGCCACCCAGGCGCCCCTAAAGTCTCTCTTTTAAAAGTCAGGTATAGAGAGGATACCAAAGAAGCAGAACACAGGATCATTACCTTTAGCAAGTTCATGACATGCTTAATAATAATGTAGTGCTAATAATAATAATGCTCACATGAGTAGCAGTAATATAACTGATTAATATTTATCAAATGATTGCAATGTTATATACTTCCATGAGCAGTATCTCATTTAATTCTCACAACCCTATGATGTATTACTTTTGTCTCCATTTTACAGATGAATGAACCAAAGCTACAAAGATTGGGGTTCTTGTCCTTACACAACTCACCCTAACAAGTGGGACTGGATTAGAACCCATATTCACTTCTCTCCAAAGTTGATGCTCTTCCCAAACTACAGTTTTATTTATAGAATGTGTCTCAATTAAGTTATTAAGTAATAGGAAAATAACCTAAATTAATATTGTACCTGTGTGCAGTGGTGTCCAATGGATAAGTTGTGAGTTTTGATCAGAGTATGAGAAGCCATTTTAAGGGGACAATGTCAGAAAGAACATTGGTAGAACATCTCCTGTATGTGAATCTAATAAGCAAACTGTGATTTAGAGATTATATATGTTGCAATAGTTGGAGACAAAAGCTGCACTAAAATGGTATTGATGGCAATAGTCTAGTTAACGAGCTCCCTCAGAGCCACTGCACATTGTTGCATAGGCTGTTACTGCACAAAGGCGTACAGATGAAAATAGTTGAGCTCTCACCAAGCTGCATACGGGCCTGAGGCTGCATCTGCCTAAAGAAAGATACTAGTGCTCACCCACATTTGCTTGGCACTCATAAATCCCATGAATGCCAATCTAGTGGCTTCTAACTGTAAATGCTATGACTCTTTGCCCAGGGGCCTTCTCTAATTATTACAGTCTATTCAGCCCACGCACTGGGCAGGCAAATAGAGCTAGGGATTTAATACCCCCCTGGGGAGGGAGCTGAGCTAAACTACTCCATGATATTGTTGCCTTCGAAAACAGCCCGCCGTGTCACAAGCAAATGTAAACACCTTACATGACCTTCCTAGCAGCTCTAGAGCACCTCCCCTTGCCCTTGTATACCCTCTCAAAGAGACCCCTGTGAAGTTTGCCAAAAACCCTTCTCCTTTTGCTTTAAATCGAGCAATACAGCATTAGCCCTAGAATCCCAAAGCATTCACACAGAGACCCTAATAATATCGTGTCCCTAGGTCCTGCTACTGTCTCTCTGCCTGCATCCTGCCTTGACCTTCCCATCCATGCCATGTACTTCCTCAGGACCTGTGAGTTATAATCTTCTCTAGTTTAATTACCTAGTGGTCTTTTGTTGAACTGGGGCTCACCATACAACACCCAGGTCTCTGCTTAACAAATGTTATTTTATCAAGTCACAGTACCCTCTGAGTGGCTCTCCACCAAGGGTCAATGGTGTTGACTCATACACACGCCGATTCTCTCAAGCACAGGTGGGATAACTCCAAGCCATTCTAGATTGTCTGCTAAAACTCCCAAGCAAGATGGGACCCTAGCTGCCCACAGTGGTCACCAGCTCTATAATGTGTTCTTGTAGGCTCCCTTCCTTTCCTCATGCTCTAACTTCCCTGCTGGGAATATCTCATTCCCAAATAAATTCTTTAAACTTTAATCTGTATCTCTGGGGTCTGTTTCTGGGGAAACTCAATTTAAAATAGATTTAGATCGATCCCCACAAAGGCACAGTATGGATTATTTGCACCCATGATGATCTGAGAAGCCTAGTGATTACATAGATTAAGCAACAATATATAATTGCTGTAGGCTACTGAACAAGGAATAGATGTGATATCTACGGAAAGTGATCCTAGTTTCTGCATATAACATGCATTGCAGTAAGTGGCTGGGAGGGAGCCTGGAACCTAGAGAATCAAGTTTTACCACTCTTATTGTAGTTATGGGAGGAGGGGGGCAGGCAGAGAGTTTGGGCTGGTGAGGAGGATGTTAAAATGAAAATAAGGAATTTATCTCAGACATGTGAAGCAGAATCAGTGGGGATTGACATTGATTGAGTTACTAAAGGAGAAGTGAAAAAAAATGGCCGAAGCAAAAATAACCTTGGAGAACGAGGAAGTATGGTAGTATCCTTGGCAGTTTTGATCAATGACTAATTTATAACGTTTGCTTACAGAGTAATATTTATTGTTCTTGAGACTATCCTAAAGCAAACATATATAGTTCATCAAAGTGGAACTTGTTTCTCCAAAATAATGGCCCTTATGAAACCTTTGGAGATACAGCCAGTGTTCATAGAGTTTATGGATTTTTCTCCAGGCCTTTAATACATGTAAAATATCTTATCTCTCTTTTTCCTTCACTGAAATCCTCAGATGTGTTTTTCCCCCCTTTTTGTGAGTAAAGAGATAGGTTTTTTCTTCTCAACAGACCTTCTAATGGGTGATCAGAGCTACATTTTTAATATGCCAGCCAGAACATATTTAACAACTGGTGGCCCTCCCTCGACACCATAGCCAGTGGTGGCCTCATTTACACCTGCTCAGTAAAGATATGGAAATGTTCCCTGCTGGGTAGCAGAAGTGAACTACACTTTCACCAGCCCTTACTTTGCACAGTGTTTCAAGGCACTTAACACCTTTCAAGTGTCTGTAAACTAACAGAATGCTCTTTACACACAGCTCTCTTGACTATTGCAGCACCTCAGAATTTCCGTCTACTATATACCTGTGATGATTTATTTATTCATTTATTGCTAAGAAGAAAACATGGTAGTCTTAAATGTTGACAACAGAGGAATCATTTCACAGTTGAACTTTATAGATTCTTTTTCAAAGAATAGAGATCTCTGAGCTTTAAATGAAACTCTTCACCAGACAATTATTAGTGTCTTTTACTAGTTTAATTTGACTTTTCAGCTTATTGATAAAATAGAGCGGAGAAAAAGACATACTCTTAAAGTGACATAATTTCTGCACCATTTGAAAACTGCTAAGGATAATCTATTATTATTTGAATGAGCTAGGTGAAGGAAAAACTCCATATGCTTAATTCTTCTATTGCAGAAAAGGGGATTTGAAGAGAAAGGAAAGAGGCACTTAGGAAGATCTGCAAACACACACACACACACACACACACACACACACACACATACACACACACACACAAAACCACAATAATTTCCGAGGGTGACAGATTTGAGCTAATCTTCTCCACGGTAGAAATAAGCCAAAGATGTTATTTACCCGTTGACCTCAAGTAAATGGGTTCTAATTGGAGGACGCCATTACATCTGTTTGTCCTTTGCTTAAGGAGAGAATATACCAGTGGTTTTCCATACACACTTGTGCACATATTCCCACAACAGCTGAAAACACTGACTCCCACCAGTAACCACCCCCCAGGTACAGGACTAGGGTCCCAGGAATGATAGGTAGAGAAATCCAGTGAAATGAAGCATTGTATCATCTCAGACATACGTGGCGTCTACAAATTGAACTTTTGGGTTAATTCAGTCAAATTATTATGATTATTCTAATAATAGAATTATGAAAACAGTGGGAAAAGCTAGATGCCGTTAGCTTAGGAATGACCAAAACAAGATCTTCATTAGGCCATGATTTTGATGACTGAAGAAAAATAAGGCTTTAGATCCTTATGTGGACCATCCTATGAGTTTAAAAGGAATCATCTTCTGAATTCATTGTGAACATGTGCTTCCTACTCTTATTGTTTTTTAAGATTTTATTTATTTATTTGACAGAGATGGAGCATAAGAGGGAGAGGGAGAAGCAGGCTCCCCACTGAGTGGGAGCCCAATGCAGGGGCTCCATCCCAAGACCCTGGGATCATGACCTAAGCTGAACACAGACGCTTAATCGACTGAGCCATCCACATGCCCCTGCTTCGTACTTGTACACACACACACACACACACACACACACACACACACACACACACACATACCCTGCACCTCTCCAATGTAGAATACGCAAAATGGAGATATCAGGTTGCATTGTCCAATACAGTAATCACTAGCCCCGTGTGTCTCTAGAACAATGGAAATGTGTTGAGTCTAAACCGAGATGTGAAAGACTTAGTACCAAGGAAAGAATGTAAATTAGGTCCTTGGTAATTTTCTATATTAATTAGAGGTTCAAATAATAATATTTGGATGTACTGAATTGAAATATAAAATAAATTTTCCAGGTTTCTTTCTACTTTTTAAGTTGCACATGTTAAATTTACTTTTTAAATTACATATGCTAACATAGCATTTCTTTTGGATGACTCTGGAAATTAGAAACTTAAGTTCATGCAAGTTTTTTTTCACTTCCATTGCTACTTTGTAAAATAAAGAAAGTGAGTTTTTGCTAATTCATAGGTTCATTTCTTGGATTCACCCAACAGCATCACACCTATGAATCTGATGGAGAAATGATACCAATAAACCCATCTAATTTACAAAACCAACTACTAAGGAATAGTAGTTCATAAATTAAATAGCTCTACAAATATTTTTGAATTCTATATATATATGCCAAATATTAAAACAATTGTTTTTTAAAAACAGAAAATACAGCATGTTTCACTTTAATTTACATTTTATTTATGAAAATATTATTTTATTATTATTTGTATTAGTTTTATCCATCAAATTTTGTTTCATTAATAAAAGTACATCTTGAAAAACACAATTATCATTTGATCAACTCTCCAAATCCACTCTCTGATTTAAATGATATATATTAAGAAAATAGGATCTGGGGCATCTCAGTGGCTCAGTCATTAAGCATCTGCCTTTGGCTCAGGTCATGATCCTGGAGTCCTGGGATCAAGCCCTGCATGGGGCTCCCTGCTTAGCCGGAAGCCTGCTTCTCCCTCTCTCATTCCCTCTGCTTGTGTTCCCTCTCTACCCGTAGTTTCTCTGTATCAAATAAATAAATAAAATTTAAAAAAAAAAAACAACAGGATCTACCCCCAAAGTAAATAATACAAATTGATAAGAGCATCTTTGCAATACTTCAATAGTGTATGATAGAAGTGTGTCTTTATCAATTAGGAGGCTCACATTTCAATATTCCTACATTAAAACATTGGCTTTGGTGGAAGAACTAGTTGTGAGAACAGACTGATTGAACGCTCGATGACTTGCCACTAGAGAGGACAGGAAGGGATCAGACATGTTGAAATGATGTTCTTCCCAGCTCCCATCTGCAAGTAACCATTTTCCATAAGCTGAGAACTCTTAAAATATATAAACTATTATGCTAGACTATGGAGATATAAAGACATATGAAGCATGCATCCTCTACTTTGGAAGAAAATATAATACAATGGAGAGATATAGATTGTTAAGCCAATAAATGCCATTACTCGTATCCAGGTTAACCTACCTTTTCTCTCTATAGCAACCAATCTGTGAAGCAGCCACGGTGATTTTTTGAATATCATTTTTCTGCCCCTCCCACTGCCACTACTGAAAATCCCAGAATGAATTTCCAGTGCACTTGGAAACAAAATCTTACCAGAGCCTACAAGACCCTGCATGACCTCACCTCTCCAGCTAACTCCACACTTCTTTCCCCTCCGCTCTTAACTCTCCAGCTTGTTACTGCCTGGAGTCTTCACCTTTGTCATCTCTCTGTCTGGGAATCTTTCTTAAAGTTTCAGAATCATGGAAACTAAAGGGCAGGCAGCCCTGCGGATAGCTCTGAGTTGCCTTCCCTGGTCACTGCATCTTAATAACTGGCCTGCAATCTGGACCCAGTAACCCTGGATCCCAGTCTCCCTCCTGAATGTTCTTTATAGTGATAGCAACCATTTAGAATTACCTTTCACTTTAAATTTATTTAGTTGTCTGTTGTCTATCTCTTCCCAACAGCTTGCGAACACAGCAATTTGTTTTATTTGATCATTTCTTTTCCCAAAAGGCCCTCAATAATGAAATGTTGGCTGGGTGGATGGATGGATGGATGGAATATGATAATTTGATTGTGTCAAAGCAGAGGAAGTTTAAGGTGCTAGGGGAGGGAATAAAGGTGCACCTAATCCAGATTAGGATGTTAAAGAAAAGGAATATTGGATATATTGCCCCTTCACTGGCACAGGAAGTTGCCAGCAGGAATTAAGCAGGCAATTAGCAAAGAGCTTTCCCTTCTGGGCAGATGATCAAGGGTCCAGTAGCCAGAAAGAGGATACCCTGCTCAGAGAACTATCACAAGTTCTGTTAAGTCACACCAAGAAGTGGGATAAGGTCAAGATATCGAGACAGGTAGGAAGGGACTAGACGTGCAGGAGCCCAGCAATTCATAAGAAGTGACTATCTGAGAAGACCGATTTGGACTTTATTATAAGCCCAAATGTCTGAAAATTCTGCAAAGTGAGGCATACTTTATGTGTCAGACTATTTACCCCCTCTCAGTGGTAATGTAAACTGAAGTCCGGGGCTGTCTCCCACCTCTTGAATTCTTCTATCTAATATAGTGCCATGTACAAGGTAGCCTCCCAGCTAGCCTGTTGAGTTAAATTGAGTCTTTTCTCATATTCTATAGGCCATTATTTGAACTGATATTTGGGGCTGTCTAGATTATTCTGAGGCATTGCACAAAGTGCAAGGATAACTCATGCTCCATTGATCCTCTGTAATAGTTACTTTGAATTAATATGGAGGATGGATATACACAATAAATTGACATGCTCCAAAGCCTTTCAGCTCTGGAAAAATACCACCTTGACAATAAAGAAGACTCACGAGAGACCTTTCAGAGATGTGGATAGAGCATTTACATGTATTCTTTTTTTCTTCCGGAGTTGGAATAGAAAAAGGAAACTAAATATGTTCCTGGCATTCTTTATTTTTGTTGTTAATTGTTCGTTTTTTGTTTTTTTGTTTTTTGGGTTTTTTTTGGCTTGCTTATTTGTTTTAAAACTCAAGCCCACCTGAAAAGCCTGAATCCTTGCAGGAATCATCAATTCTGAAATAGCTGCCCATGTTTCCAGACATTAGTCTTCATTAGATATAAGTTCAGCAGGTTATTCAAAGATTACTGTTCAAACGACTCTCTAAGTAGAAACCAGCTCCTGATGATCAGAATGCTGGTATTGGGTGTACCTCGGGGACACAGTCGGTTAAATGCCTGACTCTTGGTTTTGGCCCCAGTGATGATCTCAGGGTCATGAAATCGAGTTCCGTCCTGGGCTATGCACTCATCCAGGTGTCTGCTTGGGATTCTCTCCCTCCCTGTGCCCCTCCTGAACATGCTCTCTCTCTCTCTCTCAACAATAAATAAATAAATCTTAAGAAAAAAAAGGATTCTAGTATTGGAATAAGTAATTTTTAAGTAATTGTTTTATTCTCCTTTTTTCTCTTCGATATCAGAAGGACAAATGTCGCCTGAATCATACATTTTCCATAAATTATCTCCTGGAGTTGCATTGTTTACAACAGGCTGAAACAAATAACCTTAGAATTTGGTTCTGATTATTATGATAAAATGGAGAAATGGTATATTAGTAATAATAATGCTTTATATACTCCACTGGAATGTGAACTAATAGGTTCAGATCCCCCCAAAAGTATCTCAAAAACTTCTCTTTTGATTTTATATGGTTGATCTTTTTTCATTTATTGTAGAAGGCTGTATTTTCTCTATTTCATTAATTTTCAATACCTTTAGTTTTTTCTGAACATATCCCCTTAATCATTACTATGAACTTAGAGAGAAGCATAAACTAAAGCATATTTACAGAAACCCAACTTGAATTATAACTCAATAGCTAAAAGCCATGAGGCATTTCTAAAACTTTGTTTGTAACTACTACCTCATCTGACAAACTGTTGCTTACAAGATTTGCTACTTCTTAGTCTCACTGATGTGAAATGATGAATGTTCATATAGAAGGCTAAATAAGACAACCCTACAGAATCACAGTGAGTCTACAAGCCAATTTCCTATGAGAAACCCTTGACCCAGGAAGGCAAGGACTGAAGAAAGTTCGGCTCCTTGTCAGATGCCAACTACATAGAAATGAATCTGTTATCCAACCTTGGAGAATAAAACATCTGAGTTTCAGACATGTTTTGGAAACACCAATGTGACATGTGCATAATAGGGAAGAAATTAATTAACCCACAAAGTTCTCTATCATATTAACCAGTTTGGTTTACATACTACTGTTTTTCTTACAAGATTTTGTCTTTTCATATTCAGATTGTTTGTGGAACTGTATTTTAAAGTGATATTGCCAAATAAGTATGAAGAATTTTCTCAAGGGAAAAATAATTAAGAAAGAGTCAACTCAATTTCTGTGCCCTGATCCCTGTAATCAAATTAGATGAGAAGACAGAGATGGAAAACTAGAAGAGGATAAAATCATGCAGGAGATGTTGCCTGTGCCCTGTTCCCGTTCCTCAGACCTTAACATTCACCGTGCTCCAACCAATTTCCTAGTGTCAGTCTCCTAAATTCTGCGCCTGAGGGCTTCTTTCTGTAACAGTGGAAGTTTCCTCCTGGGAATCTTGCCCTCAACCAATGATTCTCTAGCTTTTCTTCTTTGGGGCACCAGAGTTGTAAGCAACCATTTTATATTCCTTTTCAGAGTTTTCCTGGAGCTTTGGGCTCCAGTAGTCCATTGTGATAGCTGGCTTGATAACTTACTCGTAATCAACTGCCTTCCCTCCCCTGTATCACTTTGCTGCTCTCTTCATAGTTCCTGGGATCACTCCCGAATAACCGTTGGAACTCGTATCCTAGTCTGAGGCTGTGCTCCTGACAGAATGCAAACTAAGACAGCTGCTTTTCCTGCTCATAGCAGTTTGCCTCTGGACTCTAATCAGAAGAGTTACAGCCACATCTATATTTAAGAGCTATTGCCAGTTTTTGATGATGTTGCATTCACCTGGGTCATGAATTCTCCTTGCTTTACTCAATACCCATCCCAGCTAGGTGTTTCATAAATATTTTCAAAATATAGACCACCTTCATGAATGAAAAAGTGCCTTAGCCCTTTTCTTACACACAGTGTATGCTTAGTAAAACGTTTTACCAGATGAAGTGTGATGATTAGGCCCTTTGGCAGTGGAAGGGTCTTTATCCAACTTTAACTGTGTCCAGAACGATGGCAGAGTGTGGGGTACTTAGAGCCATCTGGTTGAAATTCACCTGCTTACGCAAGCATTTCAAAGGAAAAAGGACACTTTATCCATCTCGGCATCTGGGAATAATTCATCATGGAGGTGCAGCTCATAAAACCAGTCGCTCTGGATGCCTTAGTCACTTTCAGATGAGAAGGGCTTGGTTTTCTGTGCCGCTCATGGAGGCTGAGTATTCACTGACTCATTTCTTAAGAAATGTGAATATGAAAGAGAGGAGATGTTATCACTCAGAGTATGCCAAAGTGAAAGCTTGCCTGAGTTCGTAAAATAATTTATTTTATAGACAGCTCTCTAAAACACTATAGAGCTTAGAGGATAAAGAATTCAATGAGTTTTCACTTGGTTATTGGCCCCACGGCTTAAAGACTTGGGGGCATATTTCAAAAAAGTTTTTTAAAGTTAAAAAAAAAATTCTTTTTTTTTAAAATACAATCTAAAATGAAATGGAGTTCCTGGCCTATATGCAACAGCTCGTTTTCATATGATTTTGTAAGACGCCTCCTTCTATCTCAATCTCAGCTCTTTTATGTGGAAAGAAACGAGAGAGAATAGTCAAAAACTAAGAAACACTTCTACTTGACTTATGTCTTCATTATCATAAAAAAATTATGACAGTTGTCTGGGTCAGTCAAAGCCTTTAAATTTTGTTACAAAGGATATTCAGATAACTGATATGGGGATTTTCTGGAAAAATTTTGGATTTTCTGGTTCAGTTATCTCTTTGATGAGTCTGACTTTTAGACTTTGAGTCAAAAATGTGTGACCTTTCTTTCCTCAATTAGCCTACTGTCACTTTTAAGTAGAATAGGATGCTAGAAGTTTCCAGAGTTTATTTTTTCCACCATGCCAATTATTAGATTTTAAAGCATTTAAACCTGAAGACTATATAAATAACTAGTTACTTGAAATCTGAATACCTTAAGATTTATGAATATGCCAACCTAGCATTTAATCATAATTTATGGAAATTATATATATATAATTTCCCTCTCTGGCCAGAATACTTTGCCCATAGGCCTAATTGAAATAATATGGGAAGAGTTCATGGTAGGAAGATCAATGAATTACTGTATTGCAAATTATCTGGTAAGTAATTCAGCTTCTTGTGCCACTTAACAGACACTATTTCTTCTAAGTGGTCTGTGCTCCAGAGGCGGCCTGCCCTGCTTTTATATCCTAGGTCAGATCCGCTGAGCCACAAGATTGTACTGGAATCAGACTTTCCTGGTAATTCACGTAAATCAGACCTGATAACTGAACTGTTCTGGCATGAATGAAACCTCCACCTATCCACAAATGGCATGAGGTCCCAACTCTCATTTATTTCTAATTTTAGCAAGAAGCTTTGGATTTTCATAATCTACAAGACATAGAAATATGCAAGTTGCAGCCACTAAGCTAAACTTACTCGCTATAAATAGACTTATGTATCCAACGACCCTATATCCTATCAAGAAGACCTTGATAACCCCATCATCTTCTTCCTTCCGCTCCTCTGATATTTGATGAGCAAGCTATGTCTGATACTCTAGAAGCATGATCAACCATGGATCAGTTCAATCTCAGACAGTATGAAGACTTCTATTTGCTCTACTTTGTGCTAGGTATTAGGATAGTAAGTCCAGAAGCAAAGAAAGGGTATGGCAGGATTCCTAGCTCCGCTATACATACGACCTTGCTGAAGAGAGAGGACTTTAAGCTATAAAAGAAAAAGAGGATTTTGTGAAAATAGATAGAAGCATTTAAAACCCTGATAGTGAGAAGAACTACAGAACACTCATGAAAGAAATTGAAGAAGACACAAAAAGATGGAAGAGCATTCCATGCTCATGGATCGGAAGAATAAACATTGTCAAAATGTCTATACTGCCCAGAGCAATCTATACTTTCAATGCCATTCCGATCAAAATTCCACCAACATTCTTCAAAACGTTGGAACAAACAATCCTAAAATTTATA